>PVKM010002845.1:0-61619 GCA_004027735.1 Carollia perspicillata
AGAAACAAGGTGCTGGGCCAATAACACCAGGTGGAGGGCCAGATTCGGCCCATGGCCTTGTATTTGCCACCTATGCCCCAAAGCCTTTCTGAGCCTCTTGCCCAGCAGGCCGACCTTCAGTGCAGCATCACCCCTGGACACAGGTGAGCGCAGCAAATACTGGGACCCCTCTATCACCAACCTTTTGGGTGATTGCCTACAAGCAGAGCCTCCTGGTTTCAATTTGAGATTAAAATTAACAATATGACTGTGGCCCAGCTTTGCTAGTATCCTGAAAAGATAATATTAGATGACACATGAAAAAATGCTCTGAATACAATTTTAAATACTGTACAAATAGACTGTGTATATAGAGAAAACATTCTGTTTCACACATGGGGCAGGAGATAGGGGTGGGAGAGAGGGAAAGGGGACGAATATTGAAGATTAATATTCTCCTGGCCACTGGTGTCAGAGAAAGCACCTTCTGTGTCACACGCAGGACTGTGATGAGTCCACTGCATCTTGGCTCAGGCAAGAATTCCTTCCAACTCTGAGAAAAGTCCCAACAAGCCTCAGCAGTCACCAGAGTCCTCTGCCTGCCACCAGGATTCTGTTGCCAGCCTCACTTTTCAAGGGGCCGTGTGGACGCGGAGGAGCTGCCTCAACTACACTTCTTTCTTTGGAAAGTGGCCCAGGTTAGTGTGTCTGATGAGTCACTATCACCTAAGGAGACCCCCAAACCAGATCTGAAAGTGTGCAAGTTGAGAGCAGATTTCAGTGTTAGTACTGAATGGAAGACCCAGAGGGATCTTCAGGTAGAAATGAAGAGGACAATGATTTGCTGGGAAGACTCAGGCAAGAGTGAGAGGCCACCAAGAAGGAGGAAGGTGGCAGGGCTAAAGGGAGCAGGGGACAGGACTAAAGAGAACAGGGGACAGGGCTGCAGGGAGCAGGTCAGCTTCACCCTCAGACACCCTCCCTCCCAGGCGAGGGGAGGGGAGGCCATCCTTCCTCAGAGCTGACAGAAGGGCTCTGTGTTGGGCCTCTAAACTGATGTGAAATCTTTTAACAGAAGTTATATTTTGATATTATTTTAAACTTTAACATTTGAAGGATTTCCAGTTGACTAATAATGATAATATCATTAATCTACTAGAATGGATCAAAATTAGACCAAATGTTCTGTCATCTGTGAAGAATTATTCTTTTCTTTTTTTTACTTATAGTCTCAATTTTTTGAAGCAGATCACCCAGAATAATTATTTTTGAGTTAAAATTGTTTTTTGGTAATTCATCAGTCTCATAATTGTGTGCAATAATCATGTCTATTTATTTTTTCTTAAGTAATCATGGTATTTTAATCAAAATTCATTAGAAGCTTCTTCTAGAAGGACATGCTTTAAAATATTTAAATTTATAGTTAATGTTTTATTAACCATATTTAGCCTATAATTATTTTTCTAATGAAAATTATCCTGACTGTACCTTCTGATGTTATGAGGCAAGTAGTTCAAACAAAATTTAGAGAAACATTTATGCACAAAAGACTGTGTATTAGTCATTTGGAAAAAAAGGATTTATGTTCTATATAATTAATTGTTGCCTGAGTTTGACAGTCCATATTTTACTGTAATGCATTATTTACACTAGAGGAAGCTGAGCGGTTCACCCTTCAAGGGGTTAGAAAAATACAAATATATACATTATGTGAATAGTGGAAGAATGTATTGCAATGAATAGGTGTGTGTATGTGTGTGTGGTTTTTATATATAATACCTGTATATGTATTCAGAATGTATATTCTCTATATATTATACCTTATACTTTATAAAATGCTATAGTGATTAACATGAGTACATGTAGTTTGTATATAAAATACATTATTCATGCTATGGAACATATATCCCATGTATTATAGAATCCTGTACTGATTAACATGTGTCTCGTGTTTGTGTACACTCATGCATTAATCACTCTAGTATTCAACTGGTTGATGCCTTTCAAAGATCAGCAAAATAAATGAGTTGTGAATGCTTTGAAACTTTGTTTCTCATCAACATGGCACCATTGGAGGCAGTTAGGGGAAAACACACTCATGTTGCTGTGATTTGCATTCTGCACATGTACAGCCTGTCTACATGCATACAGTCCATGCACTTGGGACCCTGCGCAGGCTCTGCCCACAGCAGCCCCGCATTGCCATGTCACTACATCAACCAGTGTCTGGGCCATTAGGTGGGATTAAAGACTCTGTCTATTGTTAGAATGGAAGAGGTTGTCAAAGTCCCACAAAACTCTGTGATCCCAGGGGCAGGGTGTCTGTTCTATGGAATTGCTTAAAGGTTGAGTGAAGCAGCAGAGATCATGATAAGTGTTCAGCACATTTAGAAAAAAAGTATGCTAAGTTTGATCTGATGGATCCACTGTAATTACATGCTGGAAGCAAGTCACTTTCTCAGATTTCACAGGTGGGGAGCTGGGATGGAAGGACTGTGTACACTGAGACCTCCTGAGTTAGGGAATTTTCCACTTCTGTAGAGGGGGAAAGCAGCATGGGATTAGAACTCACTAAGTATATTTTCTGCCACATCAGGCACAACATTGTTTCATGATAAGAACAGTAGAAACGGAACTTGAACTAGTTTGCAGAACAAAGGATATTCCTTGGTACTCATAACAGGAAGCTCAGAGGTCCAATGAGTTGCAGGAAGAGCTGGGCACAGGAGCTCCAACCCTGAACCAAGAGGCACTTTCCCCGTCTCATTATCTCCCAACTCTGTCTTCTTTTGAGATCCTTCCTTCTCAGGTAGGACCTCCACAGACTAGATAATATTGACCCTGGCATCTCCCAGGTAAGATCTCCATCAGCTATAGTGACTCCAAGAAAAGAGAGCCACTCTCTCTTCCTCACAATGAGGAGGAGCTTAGACCAACCTCCCTGAACCCATCCCTCTGGCCAGAGAAATGAAAATGTCCAGGTTGGATCACAGGGAGCCTCCGCCCCATCAGGAGCAGCATGACCAACAGTAGTAGCAAGGGAAATAGTTGTGGTGGGCTGAATAATAGCCCCCAAAGATCCCATGTCCGAACCCTGAGAACATGTAGGCAAAGGGAGTTTGCAGATGTGGTCAAGGACCTCAAGATGAGAAATTATTCTGAATTACCTGGGTGGGTTCAATGTTATCATAGGGGTCCTATAAGAAGGAGGCAAGAGTGTCAAACTGAGAGAGTGAAAATGTGAGGAGAGAAACAGATCACAAAGTAGAGAAGATGCCAAGGTGCTGGCTTTGAAGATGGAGAAGGTGCAACCAGCCAAGGAAATTGGCCTCCAGAGCCTAGAAAGGGTAAGGGATGAATTCTCTGCTCAGAGCCTCCAGAAGGGATAGCTCTGCCAACAAATGGACTTGAGCCCATTACATCTGACTTTAGAATTCTCATCTCCAGAACTCAGATAACAAAGTTGTGTTGCTCTAAGCTTCAGAGTTAGTGGTAACTTGTCACAGTAGCCATAGAAAACTAATATAATAATAGTAATAGCCATATAGGCTAACACCCTTGGAGAACTCACTCCATACTGGATACATGTCTGAGCCAGGGTTACTCTCCCAGCAACCCTACGGGATAGGTCCTGCCATGAGCCCCTCCACTTTGCAATAAGGAAACTGGGGCTCAGAGACAGGAAGTAATGTGCCCAAGGTCTCACCTTCAGTACACAGCAACATCATCCCCATGGCCCCAGGAGGATGCAATGACAGTTCACAAAGATCAAAGTTTCCTAGCAAAGGACATGATGGGGAAGTTGACTCCCCTGGACCAAGACAGACCAGACAGTCTTGTCTGAGCAGCCTGGACTGAGGACATGTGTTCACTGCAGCCAGCCTTGGACTCGAGGGTCACCAACAGAGGCTGGAGGAGATGGACACACATCTCATGGGGAGCAGACAGAGCATGGCTCCTATCAGTGCCGATGAGTCCAGCTCTGTCATCCTGTTTAGAATTATGGTACCCCCATGCCCAATGTCAGAAGGGCCCTCAAACTTTGTTAGAATGTATAGAAATTTAGTATCACTTGTTGAACTATATAAGAAAGGACTATAGAAGCCTACAACAGTCTGTTTGAGAAACTCAGTATCTTGGAAATCACCATATTTACCCCAAACAAATGATTACCACATATGGGTGCTGGACATTGCACAAGAATCAACTCTGTTAAGAAAACCAAGGCTATTTTTTCCTAAATCATTGTTGTCAAGAAGTGTCTGATAAGAGTCTTTTGTTCACTGTAGTCCATCTTGCACTCATGAAAAATAGTGTTTTGCCAAATAAAAATACCCCTGGGAGACATAAGGAAGAGAAGGAAAGCTGATAGGGTGTGTTTCCCCTTCTCTGTTTTCGTCTTTGCTATGACAGGGACTCTGAGCTCCCGGTTGAGGTTCTCTCTCCCTCTTCTGAAGTCCTGGAATTCACCTTAATCTGATAATCATCATTGTACTGTGCGTTATGGTGTATCATCTTTAAAATTTAGAAGCCACACAGTGAATGGTCCGTAGCTATCTGGGTGCCCATCCTGGTGTGCTTCCTGGGTGGTACCTTGCTTTAAAGCAGGGTCTGTGGTTCCTAAAAAAAAATCACCCTCAGTGTCTTGCCAGAACAGCAGCCAGAGCGGGCTCGGAAAGCATGTGCTGCTGAGCAAATGAACAAGAAATGCAAATAATAACACTGGACAGCTAGGTGTCACCTAGGTCTTTATGGCTGGAGTTTTAAAATCACCCATAGTACCTTTCTTGATTTTTAGGATCATCATCAAAGTCCGTAGGGTAGAGATCTTTCCAGGGAATTGCCTGAGATCTGAGATAAGGTGTTGGTCTGAAGACATCTGGTGTGTGTGCATTGTCAGCACTCAGTACCTTTTAGACACCCATAAGGATTTCCTACAATGCCTACCATGATCTTGAAAAAGGAGAGCAAGAGGAAGTTTCGACCATCTTGAAATAAGTGACCCGATATTTTAATCTTAAGTTAAACACTAAGCAAAAGCTCCATAAACATTTAGCAAACCTGATGGAAGAAGGGCTTCATCTTGTGTTTGCATAAGACTTGAATAGAAACATTGATATGAATCGTAGCCAAACCACGTGAGCACTGCCCTCCCCTGTGCTGCAGACACACATGAGGGGCACGTCCTAGCCACTGAGCCAAGGTGAGTGCTGATGCCACACCTGTGACCCTGTAAATCAGGTCTATTCTGGGATTAATGGGAACCACCCACCCCTCACTGAGCGCTGAGAGTCAGCTCACCCACTTTTCTGTCCATCTGGCTATTTTCTGTCCTTTGTAGGGTTGTGTTTTTATTACTCTAACAAATGCTCCAATTTACAGAAAATCATAACTCAAATCCATCTGGACCTTGGCCCATTTCTCACAGGGAAAATTAATGGCAAACAGGCCTAGTGACCAGGATTGTGCAAGGCTTGAGGAATGACTTCACAGGGAAGCGTGGCCAAGCTTTGAGTTTGTGGCGCAGCAAAGGAATTTTCTTACAAATCCTGCCATAAATGCTCTTTAAAATAATGTCAAGTGGCTTAAGTGCTCATTCAGAATGAATTTACTCCAACTAGAAAACTGCCAGTGGGCTGAAACCATACATATATAAGCTTGAGGAAAGAGACATCCACCACCAGTATATTGATAGAATCTGGGGTGTGTGTGTGTGTGTGTGTGTGTGTGTGTGTGTGTTTCAAAGAGCACACACAAAATAAGATTCTAAACATAAGGCCCATGACAAAACTGCTTGTAGTTTGCTGAGAAAAGTAAATAACTTTGGGAAGATCTGCCCTGTCTAGAGCCTTGGGGTGGCTGGTGGTTGGGGAGGGAAGTGAGTCAGGACCTGCTGGTTTGAGGCGAGCAGGCAGAATCTATTCAGAAACCCACTCATTTCTTTGGATTCTTGGCATAACCTACCCAAGAAGAGACACAGACAAGTGTCACATTATTTTGATTTCCTCACAGATTTGCTGCAAGTTGGTCCTGGACCAAGAAACTAATGGCCTCCGACCCCCACCCCACCCCAGGAGGGTGCTACATAGGTGATGAGAGCGGCAGGTTCTGGAATGTTCCAAAGGCCAGTGCAGATCAGTGTGCTCCCCTTCCGGGATGTTTCTGCGTGCAGGGAACTAAAGCATCATTGTAGCCCAACATACTTGTTAGCTATTTTCCTTTCCTGAATTAAAAAATTGAATTATATACTCTGCCTAGTTACTGAACCCTGCAAAGTTTATTAAAGCTTATCGACCGTGTGTACACACGTCAGGACTGAGCTGCAGTCGCCGCTCTCAGGCTGGAACATTGAATTAGGAGGCAGAGCCCGGCCGTGCGCGGGGGACTCCAGCGGTGCTACAGGTAGCAGAAGTCTCCTCCAATTAGACATAATCATCACTCACAGTCAATAATTGTGCTAAAGGCTGCTTTCAAATCTGTGAGGATTCGCATTTAATGTACTGATTCAGCTTGTCGGAGCCAAATTCGCTGTGCACTGAAACCAAAGCCATTTCGTTCTTGCCTACGGCCCTTCTGGCAGCTCGTCTAGTGCTCGTGCTGTAAGGACGACGAGATACAATTTAATCGGAGACATCTGTGCACAGACAGGACCTTCCCCTTAACCGAGGAGACGGAGGGATGGCTAAGCTCTAGTTTTATGTGAAGAGCCAGGCCTTATCTCACCCCTCAAAACTAAAGCATTTAGGGTAGAGTAAAAAGCCAAATTAAAAAAATGTTTTTCCCCCTGGGTTTATGAATGCATGCTGCAGCTACTCACAGCTTTCCTGCTCCAACAACAGAGAACACTTGAGCTGTGATCCCAGGATTAACCATTTAAGGATATTAAGCTTATCACTGGCTGCAGCTGACGGAGGAGATCTTTATTAAATATGAAAGGGAAGTAGTTCATTCTTTGTGAGTTTATAGAAATATTGAAAGGCCTTTATGCATGGTTCTGGCCTTGCAGTGGTCCCGGAAAAATGGCTATAATAGTTATCATCCATCTCAGGCCTCTTCCAAAGGGTCACACCCTTCATAGCACCTGAAAGACGAGACTTTCCTCTGTTTATCACACAACACTGTCCACGGCAGTGAGGCTGTCTGAGCCACTCATGTGCAATCAGCTCATCTGCCAGCTGCAAAAATGACAAGCCTGTTGGTTCCCGAGGTCTATGACTAAATACGCAATTACTCAAAACAAGCCCTATTGTGGAGTTGCTGCTCTTGTTAATGCACGAAGCACTGTTTGTTTTGTTTTTCAAGAATGATGTGATCATAGAACTACTTAAGAGCACACACACACAATGGCACACACAATCTGTGTCTTTGGAACTTTGCCTGTTATTTTTATGAAAGGAAATTTGGGAAGATTTTGAAAATCTGGGTCATCCTGGAACTGTAAAGTCTGTAAGACAAAGCGAGCAGCAGACTACTCAGCAGATGAGCCAGGATCCCTGGGCAGTAATAGCAGTGCGCGCTGTGCCCTGGCAGGCCTGGGGTCCAAGGACATGGCACTGACCAGGGCACCCACAGCTGAAAGAGCTCTGGGACAGACCAGGAGGGGCAGACACTCCATTTTCTGGTTTTCAGCTGGCATCTATACAACCCAAATCAAAAGAAGACCTCAGTTCATGTGATCCAGGGCAAGACCTTGCCGGATGATTCCCCTTTGCCATTTTGAAGCTTCAATTCCTTATTTCCCCCAGCAGGGCATCAATGTGGATGAGCAGACAAAGATGAGCCTAGCAATGAATGCCCCTGCTGACATGGCAGGAGCAAGCGACCTTCTGTGTGGAGAACCATGATGGGGTCCTGGGAGCAGTATCACAGTGTCTTAAAGGGGCCAGGGCAGGAGGGAGGTGGCAGAGAGGGAGACTTGGTGTACTGCCATTCAAGGGAGGTGGTGCAATGGATCCAGTATCTTCTATAGGATCTTCTACCACCCCTACTGTTATCACTACTAGATGTTACAATTCTAATGCAATCCTGCCATATTCCAGCTGACATTTCTACAGCAACTTCCATGCCTCATCTCATTGACTCTTTCTGACAACCTGTAAATAGTGACAGTCTGGTAAACTGAGGCTTACACAGGTAAGAGAATGCCTTTCGGGTGCTAAGTGGGTGTAGGACTATATTCAAACCAGGGAGTTCAACACGCAGTACAGAGAGGTGGACTGAAGCAGTTTTAAGGGACCCCAAGTCCTTTCTTAATGCTCTTGGAGAACATACAAAAAAATGGCCCTCAGTGCAGGTGTCCAGCCCCTGGTGCAGCTTTATCCAAGGTTCAAATATAGAAATGTTTCTGTCCAGTTCATAGAACCCACCATCCCGTGACTGCCTGCCCTATACCCAAACACACACACATACACACAGATACACACACATAACATATCCTACATACATACTACAATGTGCACACCACACACGTACTACACACTGCTCACACTACACAGAGAGACATACATGTAAACACATCATACACTGCTCACCTTCTCCAGGTGCCCACAGCCTTCAGCCACATCCTCTGCAAGTTCGTAGCCTCATCCCTCAAGAGGGAGCTGCTTTGCCCTCATTCCCACCAGCACACGAAGAACCTCATTGTCCAGGACCGAACCCCCTTTCCCTGTCACCACAGTGGTGGTGCATTCGCCCCCACTGTCTCTGCCACAGTGTCACTGTAGCAGTGTCTCTGCTACAGTGTCACTGAACCCACTCTGCTCATGTGCAATTTCTGTGACTGGAGGAATCCTTCCTCCTGAGACGTACATTCCTGCATCTGAGAGAACCCCTTCTTCCCGCTCACATCCATGCCAAACCATCACTCTGAGACCACTTCTTAATGGCCAGAACCAGAAGTGAGATCTGGCGCATCTAAAGTTCCCAGAAAGTATGATTTACACCCAGCCAGTCACGGCTCCATCACTTACAGGTTTCTGGACTACTAATTTTTATTGCAGGGCCCATTTTGGTATTTAATTGCTCGTTTTAAGAGCTGGTGACAGTGTTGCAAAGCAGCTCATGGAAAGGATCACTCCAACTTCATTATTAACTTCATTTTTCTTAATATGGGTTTTATTAATCCAGCAATAACGTGCAATCTTCAGACAATTTACTGAGCAGTTAATGAGCAGCTGGGGAAGCTGCGTTCTCTCAAGTAAAGCTAGCGGCCCTGAACGCTTGATCCGGTCCAAGATCTTAAACAGCCAGCGCACTTCACGTTTCCCACCACACGCACAGGACGTGTCTCACGATCGTGCCCCTTTGCATTTTCTACATTTCTGACAACTGAAATCATGTTTGGGTAAAAGCAAGGCAGAAACAGACTCCTAGAAGAACCTGAAAACATATTATTACTTTTTTTCACTACTCTCAACTATCCCTCCACGTCCTACATCTGAGATGCTAGTTTTTCTAAATATCTTAAAGAGATAGAAACACTGGGTCAACAGTAGGTGCATGGATATGTACAGGTACTTACACAGGGGCATGCAGACACAGATCCACTCCCACAGCTTAGTAAATGTGGGGCTTAGATTGGAGGCCTGCAGATGAAAACAGATCTGTGTTAGAGCAGATGATACACAATCTCCAGCGGTTTCTAAATGACACCATGGATGCTGATGATGAGGTCGAAAGCTACCAGCAAATGGATGTTAGCAAAAGAAGCAAAGCCATTGGACCATAAGAGTGGGCTGTACCCAACTCTTCACCAACCAATTTACTCCTGCAAAGACACCTGTGAATGAACAGAACCATGAGAACAGTCAGAACACAACACACCACATTTTAAATCTCATAACTTTTACTAGTAGGCAGTGTGTCCTATCAGCCACTGAAATGTTAGAAGAAAATCTATTTTCCTTATAGACTTTGTGAAGTGATGAGTAGATTGGTGTTCCCATTACAGAAACAAAGCTTGGGGTGGGCGGTGCCTTTATTGCCACTTTGTGAGCAGATTGGTTTTGGTCTGCATTGGTCCATTTGATGCCAATGCAACCAAACCAGTTGTGAGACGTTATGTCACTTGGATCTGGCTCTCTCCTTGGCAGGTGTTTGTGTGTCAGTGGAAAGAGCTTTGGACTCAGTCCTCCGAGGCTGAGGACCACCCCTGCACTGAAGGCCTGGCGCCCGGCATGGTGTACACCTGCCTCCGAAAGGCGAAGTGACCCTGGGATGCTGCAGTCCTCTCAGAGAGAGAGAGGCTCCTGTGAACTTGGAACATGACAGACAACCAGAAAATGTCAGTCCCCAATCTCTGTATTAGGGAGAGACACAAAACTGAGCTCATCTAAAACCAGTCTATGTACTCAAAGGAGACAACTTGCTGCAAAATACAGGGTTTATATATGGAAAATTGTGTGGTGAAACTCCAACACTCTCACTGTGTTACTGGAGATATAAAGCCCACATATTTGAATTCCTACGCACATCGCCCAACCAGAGGTAATGCAGTCAGAATTAAAACAAACATAAATCTCCAATGTCTAGCTCCAAATATTGGGCAAGAATGTCTGCTGCTTGTGCAGTTCTTCCCCTCCACAGAAAGCCTGTAGGCACCTTCTTTACTCTGGAATCGAGCAGTGAGCACTTGGAGTCCAGCCAACACACATGGTACCCACCTTCAAGCTCTGGTCCATGTCTTCCCTCAGCCAGAAAGCAGGCCAGCCCACGTTCCTCAAACTATATTAGGTTTACCCCTAAGAAGGAAAGGAGCATCACCCTTCCTGAAAGAGAAAACATTTCCCCTGGTTCAAAGTCATGTTCACAGGAGTTCTGAGTCCAGAACATACACATGGTACATGTGTGATAAACTGGGGGGAGGATGAGTAAATGAATTAATTCATGGAAGGGTAGATGGATATTTTAATGCTCTGGAGCCCCCATGATTCTCTTTCTACTTGGAACATTTTGAGGACTGGCCCTGTGGCACCCATCGTGTGCCTGCAGCTCGGGTGGGTGATGACTTCAGGGACTGAGGGGCTAGAGAGCGCAGAGCCCTTCATGTCTTCCAGAAGGTCAACAGGCAGTCGGAGTGAGCTCCTCTCAGTCCTCTGGGTGTTTGGAGGTGCTTGTCTGATCAAAGGAGCAAATGCCATGTTTGGCTTTGTTTCCATGCATTATGCTTCCAATCTCTATTTTAAAGATTGATTTCTTTGTTAATAGTTGACGTCGTTTTTACATGGGAGCCCTCCCGTGGCGAACGAGGTCCCTGTGAGAGAGAGGGCTGGCGCGGGCGGGCTGCACACTGGAGGCCTGCTTGCTGTTTCATGTGTGAGGTGCTGAGATGATTTCTTTGGATAAACCCTTTGAGAGATGGTTTTTTTTTCCTGTCAGCATCACAAGGTAAATAATATCTGACTACAGTGTCTTATTGTGGGTGAAGTTGCTGACCTAGTAGTTTAAAGTATTTTGAATACAGAGGTATGGAGGCCACGCACAGCTTTCTAGGCAACCTGTCACAGGAGCGCTGTTTGCTGCTCTGTTTAGCTTTCTAGGGAGAAAAAGTCTACTTTACTTTCACAGGAATAACAAATGTCTACTGTCCACTGGGTAAACTTAAGCTTTTAGGGTTAAAGTTATTTCCTTGGCTGGGAACGTGTATGGGTACAAAACATTAAATAAGTGTGTCTTCAGATCTGAGCAGACTGCTGCACCCACATGTGTCTGCGGGATTTTGAAAACACCATTGCTTGACCATTGCCTGCACGTGCAATAAATATTTTCTCTTTTATACTTTAGGACATGAACGTCATCCAGAATGTGACTGATAATTTCGAGGGTTAAGGTAATTTTTCCAAATATATGACATCTCTGGTTTAGTTTGTAGAAGATGTTGACAAGAAGGGTTTGAACTGAGTGATAAAAAGAGGAAATGAGAAGATAATAAGATAAACGAGGACATTCTGAAATCAGAGCCATGGGACAGGAAGCCATCGAAAGACCAAAAGCCATGTTCACCACCACAATCACTTCAAGAAAAATGTTGTAATAAAGTAAATGCATATGAATATTTTATTGATGTTCCTCTAATTGCTACAAAATACTAAAAAAATACCATCTAAATAAATCATTTGTTAAGAACAGTGACATCCGTTCATGTTTGTGAAGTGATTAAATGTAGTTTTTCCAACCCAGAAAAAAAATGAATGGCTGGAAGAATATTGAGAGAGAAAAGGGTCGCACTGTTCATGGCCCAGGTGGAAAGCTAGGTGCAGAACCGCACTGTGGGGTCAGGAATATCAGTGTGGAAATATTAAAGCTTGTCCTGGGCAGTGTCATTAGCTGCACTCTGGTTGCACAGCTAATTTCCATGATCTCCATATCAACACCCCTGCCATCGCCCAGCCCTGAGAGCTGAGAGCACCGACCTTTGGGTTAACTCTAATTGGAGCCTTCTCTAATTAGGCAAAGTATCAGCTGACTCTAATATGCAGCAAGATCATTATCATTAGGTCAGCACTAACTGATTGATGTTTGTGTAGCCTAGGATTGTGGATTACAATACACCCAGTTTAACAAAACAAACTAGGCTGACCTGGGAAACCAACTTGCATCACTCAGGGTGTTGCTGCATGTAATATCAGGGTTTATCTCTGGGGCTACTGTGGTTTAAGAACCAGCTATGATGAGAGCTGGGATTTTGTAAAGTCAACCTCTTACATCTGTCATTAGGTAACACTAGATGAGCAACCAGATCTGAGATACACACGCCCACGCTACGAAACATTTGTGTTCTCAGAAAGCTCTCAGGGATGATAATGCCGTTAAGCATGCATTTTGTTTTGATTCTTCAGCACATTTTTGTATGGCAGGTAGCTATGTAATCACTGTTTCAAATCTGAAATTGTCAGATAAAAAATGTTAAATGTGCTCTCTCAGTTCAGGTCAAATTTCCAGCTTGTCATTTATCAGCATTTGAGTGCAAGCTGAGTATATTTTATTGACACTCAACGTGGAAACCTGTTGAGTTTGTAAAAAGAGGAAGGCACGTGAGTTTGACCAGGATTCCTGTGACACTCCTCTGCCCAGAAGAGGAGAGAGCAGTGATGGTGGGTGTGGGAACCAGGGACAGCTATTGACTTGGCAGTGACACCATCATGGCAGTTACAAAAAAGAAATAACTGACATTTAGTTGTGCAATTTTCAGAAGAGAGTTTTGACCTAGGTAGTCATGCATGGTTGCATTTCCTGCTCTGCTTCTCCGTATGCATTTCCCCCATCCCCAAAACACTTGGAAACATATTTCAGTAAGGTGTTTGTTCAATATATACTACATGGGAGCATACTCTAAATAGACTGCTGAAGTGCAGGGGTAATGAGACCGACTCTACAGTGTCCTTGCAGAACCTCAGCCTAAAGAAGACAACAGATATTGCACAAGTCACACAATGGAATGCAATGATATTAGGGTCCAGGAAATTCTGGATCCAGTGAGCACAGAGACTATGAAGATCTACTTTCATGGAGAAAGTAAGGGGAGGTCTCCCTGAAGAACAGATATTTGAACTGCAATCTAAAGAGAAAGGAGAGCAAACAGTCAATGTGAGGTGGGGGTACCCCAGGGTGAGCCCCTAAACTTTTGCTCAACTCAGATCTCTTCCCAAAGCTTTAGACTTTAAAACCCTTATCTTCCTTAACACTTCCACTGGGTTCCTAAAGAAAACTCAAAACTTGGTATGTACAAAATAAGTCACTGAATTATCTTTCCGTGAAAACCCCACTATTCAAATGCACCAAGGGCAATGACACTTGGGGTTGCTCTTTCCAACTCTTCTCAAATGCAATCCATCAGCAAGTCCTGTTGGCTCTTCTTCCAACACATTTCATACTTGTCTATTTCCTCCTACCTGCCTCTATCCCTGCCCATGCCCTGCACCTCTCACCTGGGTTGCTATGAGTGTATCCTCTTGGTCTCCTTTGTCCATCTCAGAGAAGTCAAAATCACCTTTTAAAATGTCAATCAGTTCATAAGACATCTCTAACTGTAATATCTTGTAGGCCTTTACACACCTATTAGAATGGCCGAAATCCAAAATACTGACAGCCCTGGGTGCTGTAGAGATGCAGAGAACAACAGGAGCTCCCTTCTGGTGCTGGAGGAAATGCAAAATGGCACAGCCCCTTTAGAAGACAACTCGGTGGTTTTCTACAAAACTAAATATACTCTTCCCATACAATCCAGAAATCACATTTTTTGCTATTAATCCAAATAAGATGAAAATGTAGGACCATGCTAAAACCTGTGCTTGAATATTTATATCACCTTTATCTACAATTGCCACAATTATGGAAGGATGCGATGTTCTACATTAGGTGAACAGATACTTAATAAACTGGGGTACATCCATATAATGGAATATTATTCAATGACATGAATGAGCTACAAAGCTATAAAAAGACATGGAGGAAACTCAAACTCATGTTGTTAAGTGAAAGAAGTCAATCAGAAAATGCTACATATTGTATGAATCCAACTGTATGACACTGAGGAAAAGGCAAAACAGTAAAAAGATCAGTGATTGCCAGAGACTGGCGATAAGGAGAGAGCAATGCATAGCCGACACACAGGAGATTGCTAGGGCATTTTTAGGGTATTAGAAATTATTCTCCATGATACTGAAATGATAGGTATATATCATTGCACATTTTCCAAACCCAGACTGTGTAGCACAGAATGAACCTTAATGTAAACTATAGAATTTAGTTAATTATTAATATTAGCTCATAAATAGTAATAAATGTGCACATTTAATAATAATAAAATAGGGAAAATTGTGTATATGTGAAGTGGTAAAGGAAAATATGAGAGCTCTTTGCACTTTCCACTCAATTTTTCTATAAACCTTAAACTACTCTAAAAATAGTATATTAAAGGAAAAAAAATCTCTTCATAGGCTTCCTGTCATGCCCAGAATGAAATCTGAAGCTCTCATCATGGCTACAACTGCTGAATCACTTGATCTCTCAGTGACCACTTGTCTCCTTGAGGCTCCAGCTATATGACTGACCATACTTCTCACCCAAGACATTGGCCAGACCCTTCCCTCTCCCAGCACCTTGCATGGCTGACTGCTATGGACTCAATGTTTGTGTCTCCCTCCCAAATTCATATGTTGAAACCTAATTCCCAGTGTGATGATATGAAGAGATGAGGTCTTAGGAAGGTGATTGAGTCATGAATGTAAAACCCATAAATGGGATCAATACCCTTATAAGAAAAGACATGAGAAACCCTGCTTCTCTTTGTATCTCCACCCTGTGAGGACACAGCAAGAAGGCAGCCATCTGAAACCCAAGAAGTAGACCTCACCAAAACCCAACCATGCTGGCACCCTGATCTCAGACTCCAACCTCCAGACTGTGAATAATAAATGTTTATTGTTTAAGCCACCCAGTCTGGGGTATTTTTGTTAGAGCAGCCAAAGCTGGCTAAGATGGACTCTTTTAATTCATTAGCTCTCAACTTCAGCATCTTCTCCAAGAAGCTTCTCTGCCTCAACTCATGTGACCACACACTCACTGTACCACACAGCACAGACAGTCTGAGGAAGTCTGTCTATCTGTACTTGTCTTTACTCACCTATTCCTTAAAAAGTAAGGTCCAGGAGGGTGGGAACTTGTCCCTCTTCTTCTAGAAGAGAACTAGACATGAGGGGAACTTTGTGGAGCTCCTTTGAAGAAATGCAGATAAAGAAATGAGCATGTGGTGGAAGTGTTCTGGGAATTCTGCTCTGTGGATATAAGACACTTTAGTGGGACGATAAAAGTGAGGTGACAATAAAATCTTTCATATGGAATCATCTATAGAAACATGGATGGACATTGTTCCTCTTTGTTTTCTAATTAATAATTGGAAATCTATCTCAAAAGTTAGTAAAAGTTAATATCTAATATTTAAATTTGATAGAAAGTAAATTTACTTAAATTTAAAAATCAAATTTTATTAATTTTGGACAATAAAAAAATACAAGTTTTCTTCAAACAAAATACAAATTGAGGCTCCTATGTGCTTCTCCTAGTCTGAAAACAACTGCTGTCTGGAGCCAGGAGTTCTGAGATCAAGCAGGCCCTGCCCTCTTGTGGGTTGTAATCTCTTGGAGATATAAATGGCAAGTGTGAAGTGATATGTTCTAATTGGTTTACTCTTGCAAGAGAAACTTGTTCAATTTATGTTCCCCTGACAATCCAGACCACAGGCAAATGTGTGGCAATGATAAAATGTGTCTGCTCAGGCTGGCTGCCTCCCATCAGAGTGCTCCAGCCAAAACAATTAGGGCATGGGCCACAAGCACCAGCTCTGGTTGAACAGCAGCACATATCAGGGGTCAGACATGTGATATCAACTGAGACCGTCTATCTGCTTTGTGAGTGGCCATGCTCATGATGCCCCTGAACACCAGTTTAATGGGCATCATATATCTACTATTCAGCATGTTGGTATATTCTTTTGAATGTGGCCTGAAGCCTAGAACTTAGTGGTCACAGTTGTATGACCACTTTGAGGAGCTGCACCAAACCCCTTTTCCATCTTCACTGTGCATTCTTCCCTCTGAGGCCATTACTACCTCAGACAGCATTGAGTCAACAGTTAGTTATTGTAAGCCAGCTCTTTTTGGGGGATACATATAATGTGGCTCTCTTCATGCCTTCAGCATCCCATCAAGGAATGGTCAAGAGAGCTGGGGATCAAAATGATTATGGAACCTCACTGCCCATGCATGTCTCTGACTCTGTCAACATGCCATTGACACCTGGGCTAAGGTTGGTTCTTAGGGAACCCTTTGAACTTCAAGGTTAACTTCAGTCCGAGGAATCATTGAAAGAGAACCTCACAGGTCAGGGACTTCTGAAGAGTGATATATAGAAGTTGACAGATGCTTCTAGAGAAAAGACCTCTGTTGGTGGGGAGCTCCCAGCTGTGGTCACATGCTCTACCCCATTGTTTTTCTTACTGTTCTGTGGGTGCAGACTACCTGTCCTCGCAGAGGAGAAAGTTCAGCTTACAGGCTTCTGGAGCTTACTGGGTTCACACAGAAAGAAAGAAACTATCAAGAGTGTATGCTGGTTTGATGGGTTCTCCAGCTCATTTAATTATTTATAATTAATTCTTTTTAAAGTAAAACAAGAAGTTATTTTAGGGCTGGTGGATCTGCTTCTAGAAGAAAATGATTGTTCCCAGGTGAAATCACATTAGACAGCAAGGCTGGTCACTTGTGCCAACTTGTGCTTCTTTGGTCCCAGTCACAAGAAGGTAAGAGTAAGATACAGAGAGAAAAAGACTCTGAAAATATGGAAATGTGGATTGGAGACAAAGAGACCACTGTCTTAAAGTATGACTCACCCATTACCAGATAGACTTGCCATGGGAGCTGGTAAAATATTTTCAAGCAACAATTTCAAAGTAGATGTGAAGTTTGTGTATACAATGGGGGTGTAGAGAGAGGGAGAAACTGTGAGAGATACTTTGAGAGAAGAGAAAAATGGATTGACAAAGACAGAAAGAGAGAGGAGGGGAGAGGGAGAGAGAGGTGGGGCAGCTGTAGGAGGGCTGGGACAAAGGGGCAGTGAGTAACGGGGGCCCCTGTTGCTCATCCTGACATTGCAGCTTCTCGGTGGAAACACCTGACGGCTTGTGTAGTCCAGCAAACCTGTGTAGCTTTGTGTTCAGATCACATCACACTCTATGACTGATTCCCAGCACCAGAAACAGAGCCTCCACCGAAGGACCCTGAGTGGGACACCCTGCAAGAGGGGCACTGGCACCTCATCACACATGTCATCACTGAGGGTCATGTTTCATCGTCACCAGGTCAGAAAGACACTCCATCTCCATTGGGAGGCACTGGGCTTTAGCAGTGGCATGGGGAACCCCTGGCTATTGTCAGGGAACTCCAGGTTTCTCAGGAGCCCCTACACTCCAGAGACAATCCATCCTGTGGCCACTCCATGGCCACATGACTTTCACAACACAGAAAAAGCAGCTCTTTGGTGCAAACACTCTTGCTTGTTGCCTGTTAATGCTTGCTCCTCCCAAGCAAAAACACTACTAAATCCAAGTGGAGGTGTGCGACATAAAGGGCTCAATTGTTCGCTAGCCTGCTGACAGCACACACATTGTCTCTGAGCATGCATGGGCCTGGCAAGTGCTTACACTGCCTGGGCATCTAACCATCAACCCAGCAGTGGCAGTGAGTCACCAAAGCCATGGAGGCCTTGTGACCCAGCCACTGTTGTTAAGAACTGTGCTGGGCACTCCCCCTTATTAAGATTGAACATCTTTATCTGGGGGGTGGTAATTGCTACACATGCTCACAAGTGATTTACTGTGGCTGATGGCAATGTTCACTCAGAGAGTTTGCCAAAGGGCGTTGGCGGTTTAGATATGAACATAAAGGTGATAAACGAGGCACTCACCCCACCAAGTTGTTACCAATGTTGATCAGTTCCCCCTTGTTTCATTCTGTGCAGAGTAGGAGGTGCGCCACCGCCCCAAGTGATCCACACATTCCTGTCTGGTGAGCAGGCACTCGAGGTGTTCTTAGACAGGTATGTGATGCCAGGCAGTAATCTGGGGGCTATTTACAAAGACCCGGGCTCAGATTTCAAAGAGCGATGCAGACACCCATGCCCAGCATGCTTTGCATTGCTTATGTTTGTGGGACAGATAATTCAACATTTTCTCCTTTTAATGAGTGTCTCCCACTTTTAACTTGTTGTCTGGGGCAAAATGAAGCAACTGCTATTGTCTTGAAAGGGTCACACTTCTCTTTTCTTTATCAATCAGCCTCTTGCCCTGTTTACAGCCTGGACCTGCTTACAGATGGCTTGACAGAGCAAGATAGGTGTACTGGGGCTACAGATGGCAAGGATAGAGTTGCAGCTGTCATACATGGACAAGACTGAAACTCTAAAGAAAACACAGCTCCCCGTGGCAGAATTGCCCAATGACTTACTTTCAAAAAGGCCTTTCCACCCAGCGTGAGGCTTTGAGGCAAACAAGCTGAACATGAGCTAATGACACCCTGTTTGCTTATCTAATGATATTAATAAGTCTCTCTGTTTCATTTACTCTAAATATGATTGCCTAAGCCTGTCCTGACTGCCCTGCAGGATGACTCAAAGCAGAATTGAACCATTTAAGCCTAGGAGAGGTTGTAGGAGAGTCTTGCATTTTATATCTGGAAGTAAATGTAAATATCCCCTCCCAACCCACTGGCGCTAAGCATAAGGAACTGAGACCCCTCGATGTTCAGCATCTATTCTAGGGTCAGCCAATGAACAAATGACAGAACCAGGGAGCAATGACTACAAGCAAATGGCACATACCATTTTTTATTCAGTGACAGGAATAGCCTCCTTAAGTGTGGGATGATGGTGACTTACATTTCCAAATTCATCCCTTTGCCTCCTGGATACAGGTAAGGTTCTCCCTCTGCATTGCCAGTGAGAAAGCTGAGACTTGGGGTAGGGAGTGGCTCTTTGGAGGTCCAGCTTCTGTTGAGAAGGGTCAGTTCTCAGGACCAGGTTTCAAGACACACTTGAAGAGGTTACCCTGCTTCTAAGGAAGTATCACTTATATTTTAATACAGTGTCTGGGATTTGTCTGAGTCAGATATGGTAAGACATACAGACACAGGATGGCTGTCATGAGGAGGATGGTTTTATGCCCACAGATTCCTACAAATAGCAGGTACAGTGAGACACATGGGGCCACCCAGTGAATCACCAAGTTGGCCATGAGTCAGAGGGAGTGAGGGGGAACTGTGGGCAAAATTCTTTATTGTGCTCCCAGGGGAGGGAACAGAGGAAACAGGGCAAGCAGGCATTGCATTGGGTAGGGTGAGTGATTTCGGGAGCTCTGGTACACAGGGTGGACCTGCTTGTCTGCTGCCTGCCCTGGGGTGATTAGGGCAGTGGGATGGGGAGGGTGGGGGGTCTGGACTTCTTAGCTCAAAGATAGCTGTGGTCTGAGCTCTGGATTGGTTGGTTTGCATGTGAAAGCTGTGTTCGCTGGCAAGTTGTTGGCTGTCTGTAGGAATTAGCCGGTTCTCCAAGGTTAACAAGGCCCCAAAATGTTGAAGCATCAAATATATACACTAGAAAATGTGGTTATTACAACTTCTGTTATCACAGGATGCCCCTGAGGATCTAACCACTGTTTCAAACTCAGGGAGTGAGTTAGGAATTCCCACTTTCGTATAGCAGAGTTGCAGCCTTTGCTGTGCTTTTATCAATAAGATCCTGGCCCCACAGTCCTCTCCCGGGCCATGGAGGCTGCCATGGCTGTTCTTAGTTCTCATTTAGATCTGGAGCTTCTGAGTGCTTGTCACAGGAGAGAAATCAGCCATCAGGGGAATGATGTGTGGTAAAGCCGGATTAAGGCCTCCAGAGCTGGAGCAGGTTAATGGAACTGCAAACAGATATTCAGACACTGACAAAAGGAGGAAAAAGTGAGACAAGTCCTAGGAAAGCAAGATTTGAAGAAAAAAAAGTGTATGAAAAACTCACATCTAAATGGTAAAAAGTCATTTGTTTTCTAAACAAAACCCTGCTAACCCACTTGCATCCATCACAAAGGCCAGCAATGTGAACCAGAACTGGAAAAAGGAACTCAAATATTCAGGGATCCTTCTTGCCTCCTTGCACCAAGGAGACAATGAGTGAGCATGGTGAGTGTGGGAGCCATTAATGTGAAGATTCATGGGCAGTAGACTTGTCCAGACCCCACAAAGGCAAACCCGCTATCATGAAACTCAGGAAAAATGTGTACCAAAGAAATGATGAAAGTTCCAAAATCTGAGTCTTCCAAAGGGATATGAGGAACAATTTGTCCTCTGTTTCTCTCTTCTAGAATGAAGAAAGCCTTTGTTTTTCTAGAAATTATCACAGACAAGCAATCACTGAAGATGAACACTGCACTAAATTTCTCATCATTTCTGAACTTGCAAAAGAAAATAAAACAGAATTTTCTCCCACACAGCAGGCCCACAGCACTAACACTGAATTCCTTTTCTGTTGCTGCAAAACAAACTACCATAGACTTCCCAGCTTAAAACGACCCCCATTAATTATTTCTTAGGCTCTGTGGGTCAGGAGTCTGGGCACAGCTGAACCCTGGGCCTTGCCACACTGAAATCCAGGTATCCAGTCTGTGTTCTCACAGGAAGCTCAACTAGGAAGACTTGCTTCCACATTCCTTAGGTGTTGGCAGAATTCAAGTGCTTGTGTTTGCAAGAATGAGGGCCTCACATCCAATGCCACCTTCCCCATAAACAGTTCAGATGAGGCTGTTTGCTTCTCCCAGGCCAGCTGGAGAATGCCACTCTTTCTTCAGAATGACCCAGTTTCTCTCCTAGGGTTTTTTATCTGATCTGGTCAGGCACACCAAAGATAGTTCCCTTTTTAATTAACTCAAAAATTAATTAATTTGGGACCTTAATTATAGGTGCAAAATCCCTTCATTTTTGCCATATGTTGTAGGCTGAATTGTGCCCTTTCAAATTTCATCTGTTGAAGTCTTAACCCCAGTACCTCAGATTTTGACTGTATTTAGAGATAAGTCTCATAATGGGTGATTAAAGTAAAATGAAGTCAGAGGGGTGAGCCCGAGTCCACCATGACTGATGTCCTCATAAGCAAAAGAGATTAAGACACAGTCAGGCACAGAGGAAAGACCATGGGAAAAGATGCAGGAGAGAGATCTCAGGAGAAACCAATCTGATAACTAATTGGTTGACACCTTGATCCAGCCTTCTGAATTGTGAGGAAATAAATGTCTGTTGTTTAAGTCACCCAGTTTGTGGTACTTCCTTGTGGCACCCTGAGCAAACTAATAAACACTATAAGATGGCTTGATCATGGGAGTGAATTCCCATCATGTAGGTTCTGACAATACCAGAGGAGGGGATTGCTTAGGGCCCGAAGAGTAGGAAGCACAAATCTCAGAGCCCATGTTGAAGTCCCCTGCCTCACCATCCCTGTGCCTGTGGGCTATGCTATTTGGACACACCCAACCTGATTCTTTGAAATGTCTACCTTGTTGACCAAAAGTTTCTTCCCTTTTCCAGCTCTATAGAAAATTGGCCATCAGCTTCTTGCCCTCCTACATAATGCGCAGATGTATGTTAGGGTCATAGACTGTGACCAATCACCATTCAAGGCAGAGATGCCAACAATATTCTAAAATGCATCCCCATGTTGGAAATAAATGCCTCTGGTGAGTACAGGGATGAAACAATGGCACTCATTGCTTGGAGACCAAAGCCCAATGTCTGAGGGGTTTTATAGGTTGAAAACTAAGGTTTCCAATGATTAAGCAACAGTGTGCAAGATGATGTAATCAAGTAGGAAAAGAGAGGATAAAATTTCCATAGCAGTGTGGCTCACATCCTGGAGCAGTAGGCAATTGCTGTCCCCAGCAAGCATCTGCTCGGGAGGTGCAGAGAAAGCTCCCCAGTGAGCATGCCAGGAGGTGCAGAGCAGTGTGCTTTTCCCCAGGATGTACACCAGTGAGTGAGGCTCTCCCTGCACATGGGAAAGCATGGTGTACCCACAACCACAGGTTTAACCACAACACTCAAGGACACCCCTTGGGATGACCAGATGTCACCCAAGGGCCAGTAACCACATAAACTTTATAGGCTATGTCTGTGGACCTACGGGTCATTGAAGCAATGAGGAAGAGAAAGCCTGTCCTGCTGAAGTGACAAGAACTAACTCCTGTGCTACCCCTCCTGGCCCCCAAGATCAGAGAGTTGCATGGGTGAGTGATATGTAGCAGATAAAAGTATTGTCCTTGTTCAGTAGTTGTCTCACAAAAAGCAGTGCTCTCTGTGGTTCCTTTGCCTTCTGGCATCTACTTCAGGTCCCCTGAGCAGCTGATCCATTCTAAGGCCCAGGGTCAAGGGCTTCTCCAAGGATAATTCTTTCTTTGGTTTGCAGTCCGCACTCAAACCACTGAGCTATGCTAACCAGGAAGTATAGTTCTTTCTAGTTCTGTAAGATGATGATGGCTTTAAAGCATCAGCATCTAGATAACAACCACTAAGAGGACATCATGGCCAATAAAGACAGTCAGTGTTGGCCCCAAAATGAATTGGGGGCAGGAAACAGGCACTGCTTACCTGTGGAGTGCTCAGCTGCAACAGTCGGTGGATCTCTGGACAGCCAGCTCCATTCCTGGGTCTTGTTGACGAAGCCGGCCATGCCAGGCTCTAGCCAAGACCCTCACATCAGTGGAACTGATGTAAGCAAGTCAATGTCTGTCCTGGCCCTTGACACTCTAAGACAGCACCGTACTCCAAGGAAATCCAAGGCTCAATGCAGATGGATGAGTTATTGCTGCTGTGGGAACCTCTTTCGAAGAGTCCCGATGACTGTGATTAAGAAACGCCTCTGGTCCTGTACCACATAAATACATGGCACCAGCTGGTGGGGAAGATAAGAGTGAAGATTTATCTCCACATGTGGATAAAGTGCATCCACTGGGCACTTGTTCAATGTGCTTAGATACCAGGGAGATAGCAGCTCTGGAAATAGATCCCTATCTCCTCTCAGTGCTGCAGAGCCCTGGCCATCAGGCAGGGTTTCCCTAGTGCGCCAGTCTGGGGAAGGCTAAGGGCAGGGGCTTGGTGTCACTCTCAGGCTCCAGAGGATGGCTGGGGACAGCAATTTCCTTACCGGAATGAAGGATGAGCTTCCACAGCTCCTGCCACCAGACAAATCTTTCTAAAGCACTTCCTTCCCTGAAAAATTACCCCCCCAGAGGGCTTCAGTGACACTCAGCAAGCATTTGTGACAACCCCTAAGACTCTTCCTCACCCTCCGCAGTCTCCAGCTAGATTCTTCTCCACAGGAACCTCTGTCTCATGCTCTTAAATGCCCTGTTTGTGTTCCCAGACACCAGCGTCTGAGACCACTTCTTCCCCTGAGCGAAGAACCACTGGCCTCAATCCCAGTCACCCCAAGTCCTGGCACAGTGTCAAGCTCTTCTGAGACCTTCTTCCTCATTCTTTTCCTGTGGGAAGCTCCCCTGCATGGTGAGCACTTCCCTCCGTTATGTCCCCTCACATACCGCCTTGTCTTGTTATTTCACTGATCCATTTACTTACCTCTATCTCCTGATCAAAGGCAGAAATAGTCACCTGAGTTATAAACTGTGTAAAATGTACCCAGTGTGTACTTTCCTTACACTCCTTCACAATGCTTGATGTATTTCTAACTATAGCGATTGGTTAATAGATACCTACAGAATCAGTACAGTTTTGATAAGACTCAAAATCTGTCTGTCACCCTGTTGGTTGACTCCATTTCCTAACAGGACCCTAACCCCCAAAGAAGGTGCCTCCATCCACCACTGGGAGTTGGGTTAGAAGGAGGCAGCCTTCAGAGACTTATAAAGTATTTCAACAGAGTCCCAAACAGTTCCCTTTGATAGAGGACATGGGGCAGGGCAGAGATTGTATTCACTGTAAATTATTTCTACAGATATACAGATATACTCAAGAAACTGAAGTGATAGTAAAAGACATGGAAATGGAAAAAAAATACTTTGCATAGAAATTTGGAGCTTCCTCCTGGCTGTATTCCAGACATTGTCCATCCTATTTCTCTCTCACACTGTGCCCTTTGCTGAAGAATACTAGATAGGTCCCAAGGGCTGGCATGGTTTCCTAAAATAGCACCCCCAAAAGGTCTCGAATGGGAGGCTCACACTGACCTAACCAGAACAGTGCTTGTTTACACTTCTAACTGCCCTTCTGTGCCAGCTGCCCAATGTCAGAACAGGACTTATGAACAGAGGGCCACACTGTCCCCGGCAAGATGGCAGGACTAGGGATGACCCTGTAGTAGCATTCCTATGTGTAGAAGCATGAATGGCACTTCACACCCCAGCAGAACATGGTGATCATCTTGGTCAGACCCCTTGGTGATCATTTTGGGGGCCTTCACAAAACTTCATGGAATGACTTGTGCCCCACCTCCCCATGCACTGGGATGACCACTCAACTCCCAGTTAACTCAGAACTCTAAAAACATGGTATGCGGTCCAAAGATTAAAGAGTGTTTGAGAAGACCTAAGTTTGAGTCTCTGCTTTTCTATTTGCTACTTGCAATAACTGGGACAAGCTGCTTAACCTCTCAGAGCCCCAGTTTCTTATATACACAGTAGATATACTGTCACCAACCCAAGTTGTTGAGAAGAGAAAATAAAATAGAGTGTGTGCCACAGCCCAGTTCCTGGCATATAAAGCATTGACTAATTGAATAAATGATAAATCACTCTTTTCTGATCACTCCAGCTTCAAAAAGTTAACCAGGTTTTGTTTTGTTTTATATTTAAAACTGCTCCCTTAGTGGTTGATATCAGCTAATAGTTGAAAATATAATAATTTAGTTTAAAGTGAAAATGACTGATATCTCGTATTTCCTACACATACCTCTCCAGGCCTAGTCTAAATTCTGCCTTTCTATGTGATCTTGACATTTGGGCACATACCACATAGACCAAAGTTTCCTGAATATGACAAGGATCTCTGTCTTCAGTTCACATCTGGAGGTCAGTTGAGATCCATGTGTTGAAACAGGAGTTGATGATATTTCTCTCAACCTCACCTTTTGAGTGTACTCACTACACATCACCTAATACTGAAAAACATGTAGGCTGATAGAGTACAGATTGTTTCAAAGGCAATCCCAAGTCTTCATTCAAAAAGACTTCATTCAAAAAGACACATCACCTAATACTGAAAAACATGATTGTTGATAGAATACAGATAGTCTCAAAGGCAATCCCAAGTCTTCATTCAAAAAGACTCCTCCCCCACCTTGTTTCTTATTGCCTTGGTGGATCAGTCTGCTGCCACTCTTCCTGGAAAGTCCTAATAAGTTAACCCTGTACTTGAGACAAAGCATAATGTCTTTGTTTTGTCAAAACCAGCAAGACTAAGAAGACCCTGTGAGGAAACGCCCCTGCCCATAGTGGCATCAGAAATGGCCTCAGGTAAGAACTATTGTCTCTCTGTGTAACCCAGCATTCTGCCTAAGCATGCCCCCTCCATCCCACTATGGGTATTAGAGGAGGCAGTGTGGTCTTGGTAGTTTGTCCTTCCTCCATCCTAGTAGACAGCAAAATAAAGAACAGGTAGCACATCACAGTGTGGCCCCCAGAGTGAACATGCTTCATCCAGGGGCTGTTTTCCCCAGTTTCTAGTAGTTTCCAGTTTAACCACATCCTTTCCCAATTCCATTTTCCATCAGGTATCGTTTGGTACATTCCTAGAGAACCAAGCTTTCTGTCTGTGGCAAGTTTCAATATCATTGTTGTCATAGTCAGCTCTGGAGACACCTCTCCTTTCTGTGTTCTTCTCCAGAAATGAAACTACCCAAGGTAGAGGGTCAAGTCACACAGAAAGACATGGCCATGCCCTGGAGGTATTTATGGGTGTTGTGTTGCACAGAGAGAATCCATGGAATATGGAGACCCTTTCCTGTACCGTTTTCTGTTATCTCATTACGTCTTTAACACAAAACCTCATGAATCAGAAGTCTTCTATTATGAAGAGATAATCATGACCGAGGGTAATGTCTCCCTCCGTCATCGTCGTCAGCACCCATTGGCCACATGTAATACACTTCCTCAACATGACAAAGAGGAGGCTGACATTTTTTCATGATAGCTTAACAATCTAGTTGACAAAGCAGCTCAACACTAGGGAAAGAAAGCTGCAAGTAGGGTGGTCCGCCATGGTGTCACAGTTCTTCTGGTCTGGCTGTCCTTTTCCCAAATCCCACAGGAGATGGAGGCCTGTGTAGAGTCCATGGGTCTGGGGTGTGGGCGCCGCTATTCTAGACGGAATAATGTATGTTTCTTACAAGTCACACCTCAAGTATTAATGTTAACATGCTCACTCAAAGACCCTAATGTTAATACAACCTAGGCCAAAAGACTTTTACAAAAGAGTGAAAATAAAATAAAGCCAAAAAACTCAGTGGCCTGAATTACAGCAAGAATTAGCTCCTTCTATTGTGACCCAGAGTACCGAGGCCATTGTTGGAGATCAAAAGGAAAGAAAATGTTATTTAGCTAAATTTACAATAGACTGTGTGGTATGTCACTGAGGAATTAGACCACAGAATATTAATGTGCATTCTTTATTTTCTGTACATTCCCAGATAGTTTGAATAACTTTGTTTCTATACGAGAAATTAAAAAACATGATGACTGCCCTGAATTAAGGCAGAGGTTTTCTTGGCAAGCAACACTGAAGGAAGGCAGCTTTGTATTTCCTGGATTGGAACTGAAATGAGGTCAGTTTGCTATTGTTTTTTGTCCTCCATAATTTTATTCATTTCAGGGTTTAAAATATTTCTCAGGGTGAAGAGCACTGAAGATTTTATTACCATAACTGCAATCACTATAGCATCAAAATATAAAGAAATGTTATATTTCTAAAGGGTCAAGTTCAAGGCAGAAAATGTTAATTAGGATGGAAAGTGGGCTTAACTTACTCCAATTGTAGCCAAGCTATTCTTTTCCTTTATTTCACAAATAGAAGTTGCCATCAATATAGTTCCCCTCACGCTGGTCACACCTTCATTCAGGCAGAAAGGGGCCCCATTATCTTAAAAATGCACATTTAAACCATAATTGGGCAATCAGAGAAAGAAGGAAGTAGTTTTGCTAACAGTCTTTACTATGTGGTTGTCATAGTTTAACCTTAACATTTCCTTTTGTAGAAAGAATCCCATGGACACAGTAGTGTTTGTCTGAATCAACGCTTCTAAGTGGTGAATAGAGGGGTTGGGGGTGAGTTTCTTTACACACCTCCCAGTTCTCACTGCTTTTTAAAAATTATTTTATTGTGTTCAATTACACTTGTCTGCATTTCCCCCTCAACTTCCCTCTATCCCAGCCAAACCCACCTCCCTCCCTTGCTTCCAGTTCTTACTCTTATATGCCAGATGTCCTGGAGACTCCAAGGCTCCTTCAGGCTAGAGAGGGCTGTCCACAGTGTCCCAGCAGGGAGAGAGAAAAGGTAGAACTCATACTACAGACCGGGGAGCTGCAGGATGCAGGGGCTCTTGGGCAAAGCCTGGGGAGGAAGACACGTCAGATAAAGTGTCTGGAGCCCTTTCCTCAGTGAGTGGCCTCTATTTAGCATCAGCATCATGGCCCCCCAGAAGACATGTTCAA
Source organism: Carollia perspicillata (assembly GCA_004027735.1). NCBI lineage: Eukaryota > Metazoa > Chordata > Mammalia > Chiroptera > Phyllostomidae > Carollia > Carollia perspicillata. The sequence continues at coordinate 28,217 of PVKM010002845.1, forward strand.
GTCCTAACCCCTGAGACCTGTGAAGGAAACCTTACCTGGAAATTGGGTCTTTGCAGATGTAATAGTTAAGATGAAATCATGTGGGAATAGGTTGGGTCCTGATCCAATAATCGCTGTCCTTATAAAGAGAAAAACAGACACAGAGAACACAGAGGAAGAGGGCCATGTGATTACGGAACAGAGGTGGCAGTGATGCAGTTACGAGCTAGGAGATGGCTCAAAAAGCTGACTACCCCCAGGGCCCCTTGTAGAGCCTGAGTCCCCTCCTGGTAGCCTCCGAGCCTGAAGAGGGCTGCTGCAGACGCTGATCACGGGCACCAAGTACCATAGGTTCCTAAAACAACAGTGATGTATCACAGACAAAACAGATTTGGTATCCATTCCACAGTCCATCATACTGGAATGTACTTGTGTGGGAAACATGGTGCTTTTTTAAAAGTGGTGTTTGCCAATTTTTTTCTCTGCCAGGACTGGCCTCTTAACTTTGGAAATAATAATTTAGCTTTTCACAAATGTATCACAATTTATTTTCCTCACATTTTTAAGAGGAAATGGGTGCAGAGTCGGGCAAGCAGCTTCCCCAGGACACTAACTCACATCAACAAGGGAGGGAAGGACATCAGTTCATTCTCCCGTGTGGGGATCCTGGTAACACACTCAGCTCACTCACGCAGCTGTGGCATCGTCCATAGAGGGAACAGAGCCAGGACCTCCGGGCATCCTGGGACTTCCATCTGCTTGAGTCTCATCTGAGGATTTATATTTTCTAGCCCCCAGCGTCTCTGCACTACATGCCACCTCCCTGCCTCTGCAGGGACTTGAAAGGTCCAGGGAGTAGGCAGGGTCCTTTCGGCAGCCTCAGGTCAGCGGGGGTACTAGGGGGGCAGCTGGGGGTCAGGATGCTCCAGTCAGGGACAGGGGCAGTGGGCCAGCATATTGTCCCAGAGGGAGCCTTTCTCAGGTCCATCCATCTTCATTCTTGTAATTAGGTTCTCCGACTTGCAAAGACAGTGTTGCTATGACACACATTGGCAAATCGAGGCAAATTTGAGGTCTGGTCATTAAAGTGGTAGGTCTATTGTTCCTGGTGGTGTAACTGGTGATCAAGGAGGCAATAAAACGGCTGGCAGCTAAAGGCCTGCACATTGAAAGGGGCCTGTTTCCAGGCGGGCAGCCCTGTGAGCCTGTAACTTCACCCTCCTGTGAACCAGAGTTTATGGAAAGGCCTGGTGACATGCCTCTTGTTTAACCTCCAGGAGGAGGCAAGCAAAAAAAAAAAAAAGTGTGGGGGTGTAAAACTAAAGAGAATTAATGAGCCTTCACATATTGTCCTATTTCTTTTGTTATTAAGAAAAAAATCTGGGTGAAACAAAGAAGTGACAGGAGAGTGTCTGGAGCAGAAACCATTAAAATCAGGTTGTAAATTCCACAAAACATTAACTTCATTACATGGCAATCACTGCATAATTGGCAGAAGGGACGATCCCACCTTCTCATCACGGAGCGGTTGTGCAGGAATCAGCACTTGCACTTCTGGCAAAGGTCGTGCCCGAGAATGGTCTGAGTTCACATAAAATGGGGAGAGAGCAGCTTCATTCTCCAGCATGTCCAGCCTTCAATGCTTCTTCCTAACTTGGAGTTTCAGACTCGGGCCCATGAGCCCTACAATTGCGGGGTGGGCACTGGGGAACCTACATAGGTGTGGACCTCACCACTGCCACCCTTCCTGGAAACACAACCAGAGGACATAGACCCACTGCTTTAGGGAATAACCAGAAGCTTGATGTTCACCTGCAGATTTGCTTAGGGAAAAAGTATTCTCTTAGAATACAGCACACTGCAGACTGTCCCACAGACTTTGGCTCTGTGGGCTTTGCATCCTTACTCACCCTGGCATGCAACCCCAGGGTGGTCCAGAGGCCAGACCCCAGGGAACCTAATGCGATGTTCCTCCACAGGGACATGGGCCAGCTGAGGAACAGAGGTTTAGCCAAAACCAACCCAAAGGGAAACAAAATGAAAATACACACACGCAAAGAAGAAATAGGCCCACAGTGACCCCCAGAGCAGCAAATGAAGAAAACAAAAGAAAGCATGACTAAGATTCTCAAAAAGGGAAAATTTTTGGAAAAAAATTTAACACAGGATTGCCATAGGATGCAGTAAGTCCCCTTATGGGTATAGATCCCAAAGAATTGAAAATAGACCCAAGTGGAAACTTATAGACCCTTGTTCACAGCAGTGTTATTTGCAACAGCCAATAGGCAGAAGCAACCCAATGCCCATTGACAAATAAATGGAGGAACATGAAATAATATGTACAAACTGCAATGTTATTCAACCTTAAAAAGGAAAAAAATTCTGACACATGCTACATACAACATGGATGGGCTCTGAGGACATTATGCTAAAAAAATAAGCCAGACAAACACGGACAAATATGGATGCTTCCACTTACATGAAATATCTAGAATAAGCAAATTCATAGAAACAGAAAGTAGATTAGAGGTTATTGAGGGCTTGGCGGGGAGGACTCAGGTATTGGTATTTAATGAGTATACAGATTCATTTGGGGAAGATAAAAAGTTCTGGAGGCGGACAGTGGTGACAGCAGCACAACAATGTGAATATACTCAATACCACAGGATTCTACATTTAAAAATGATTAAGATGATCAATCTTGCATTATGTGTATTTTAGGACAACTTTTTAATTCTCAAAGAGGAATAATGAAAAGAAGCCATGATAAAATAACATGACATCACCAAAATGTAATTTGATTCACTCAGAATGAACTGTTTTTACAGCGTAAGGATTGAATAAAGTTGGCCTTCGTTTTCAGAACTCACCTCTGGCCAATGCTGTGACAACAGCAGCTAACTCTGATGGAGACTTGCGACACACTCAGTGTTCGGCCCAGACTGCTTTCTAATCACAATATCCCTGTGAGGGAGGTGCAGTTATTACTCCCAATTTGCAGATGAAGAAACTGAGGCTGAGCGGGTTAGGTGAGTGATCTGATTCCTCATCAGCTGTGACATTGACATTGGAATCTAGGTCATTCTAGCATTAATGCCTAACTCAAAATAGCACATTTGCATTCATCATAATAATAACAATTCACAGTAATGGAGCTTTGTCCTTCTTTAAAGAGTTTTTATAAATATTTATTTGCCTGACTTAAATAGAAAAGTTTTATAATCTAAACCAGTGCAAAAGTAAAGACAAAAGCAAGCTGAGTGGGCAAAGTGAGAGAGGAGTGATGTTTGGGACCACAGGACCCAGACCCATGATAGCAGCATGGGTGCAGCTCAAGGACCTCGGGCTGCTCTGCCAAAAGGAGAGAGCAGCAGCCAGGTGCCATCTTCAGGACAGTCACATGGTTGGGCACTTACAGATACATGCTGTGCTGTCCCTTTTGAGCATAAATGCCATCGTTGTCATTTTCTGAGACAAAATGAACAAACCTTGGTTCTCAAACATTTTGGTTCTCAACCAGGCTGGTCACAAACAAGTTGTCAAAACAAAACTTCGGTTCTTGATTCTGGACCCAACAACCCTTCCATGCTGATACCTGTGTGATAGGTCATCCATCTCTCAGGCAACAAACAAAAGAGATTCAGTTTCAAATGAATCACTCTTCCAACGGTTTTCCAGAACCAATTAAGCTTGACAACTGAGATTCTACTCACTTGTTCATGACCAGAAGGCTACCTACAGTGGCAAACTGAAAAGAGACTGCAGATGTTCTGAGCCCTGTGACTGTTGTTTCCATCAGCACAGGTTTATAACCTCGGACCAAACCACTGGTCAGAAACTTCTGGGGCCAGAGGTCTTAAATCTGCATGATGAGTTGTTTGGGGTGAACGGGACTGCATTAGAATCCTGGGGCTGCTGTGACAAATGACTACAGACTGGCCAGGAGGGGGACGACACTTAAAGCACTAGAAATTTATGTCTCCACAGTTGTAGGAGACAGAACTCAAAAATCAAGGTGTCGACAGGTCCATACTCCCTCTGAAGTCTCCAGCAGAGGTATCCTTCCTTTTTTCTTTTTGCTTTTGGTGTCACCAGGCACTCCTTGGGTGTGGCCATATCACTCCAACCTCTGCCTCTGTGATCATACTCTCTTCTCATCTTCTCATGGCCTCCTCTGGGGTCTGTATAAATTTTTTTCAAAATGCTGTTTGGGAGATCACATTTTGTACCTCACCCTTTGGGGCCTGCTGGGACCTGAAGTTAGTTATAGATCTAGAATCAAAGAGGGGTGGAAGGAAAGGATCTGGGGAAATTAGAAGGATCTTTCAGGGCTACAACCTCAGCGAAGACATTGCATGACAGTTTTCTAGGTGATCAAGGGATATCTTCCAGACAGGGGATGAATATTTGCTTCTACAGGCAAAGACATCTCATCAGAATTAGAAGTTCAGGGTCCCCAGTTTTCCCAGAGTGTTCTCATATACCCCCATTCCAATTTTCAGGATTCCTCTCCTCCACTATCAACACCCTCACTTTCAACACCCTATAAGACTGAAAATTCCAATTGTGTTGTAATTCAGCCACTCACAGGGTGAAACTCTAAATTTGGCTTTCATAAATCTCAGCACTATAGTTACAAAAGATAAAGATTTCTATCAGAGAAAGAGTAAACTTTCAGATAGTTTATGCAGAGCTGAGATTATCCTTGTTTCTCATTTTCTCCACCTATTTTGATGCAACCATTCTATCCCATTGCACCCCTTAGAATAAAGTATTATATAATATAATTTATGCACTCATTAAGAGCATTGTCTGTTAGAAGTTCAATTACCAGTATTCAAAGGTGATGTTTTGCATGTCCCTATTGCCATATCACACAATGACTAGGGGTGATTGCTTTACTACTAAAAACAGCTTCATAAGTGCTTTTAAGTCTAATCAAATGGGGAGCCAATTCCAGAAAATTCATAACTGCATCAGAAAGCTCATCCTTAGGATTTGGTTCCTTTAGAACTACTCCCAGAACCAACATTTGGATCATTTGGGACTTCAGCAGAGGAGCAGAAACAGTAACTGATATGCAGATGTAGATAAAGATTAGGGTGTAGATGTAGACATAGACAGATATGTGGTCACAGGTGTGGACAGAGATGTAGATGAAGGTGTGGTTGTCAATAGAGATGTAGACAGAGTTGTAGATGAACGTGTAGGTATAGAATAGATGTAGATGAAGATGTTCAGGTAGATATGAATACAGATAGTTATTGTAAAAATAGGCTCACACTTTTGTGAAGGTTGACTAGGCCAGTCTGAAATCTGTAGGGTAGGTCAGCTGGCTGAAAAATCTAAGGCTGAGCTGATGTTGCTGTCCACAGGCAGAATTTCTTTATCTTCCTCAAGGAAACCTATTTTTACTTTTAAGACCTTTCAACTGATTAGATCAGGCTTACTCAGGGTATTAAGATACCCTACTTAAAGCCAACTAATTGTATATGTTTATCACATTTACTAAATACAGCTACAGAAGTGTCTCCTTAAGCAACGGGAAACTATAACCTCGTCCAGCTGACAAAACTGACCATGGCAGGGACTAATTCAAGTGTTACACTCATCGAACAACTGTGTCTTCCACACATTCTCATCCTGCAGAAACCAGAACCTGGATCCTCTTTAAGATGATCTTATGCTCACTTCTGCACACCATACCCACATGGACACATACACACATATATGGAACATATATGCACAGACTAGCCCTCTTTCCCCTCCCTCTAACCATACTCGCAGGACCTTCTCTCTATTAATTTTTTTTAAAACTTTTTAGTACACCCAGCTTAGGACTCTTATTTTTTTCAGAAGCATCCCTAATAATGTGCCTCTTGCCCTTTTGACTACCACCTGGTTTGACATCTATGGCCAGCACTACCTTGAAAACTTATTTAAAGACATACTTTATCCCTTAGACCCCAGGGCTTTGCCAGTCCCATCCAAGTGGGGTGAGGAGTTGGCACTACCTGTATCATTGGTGAGAAAGTAAAGGCCAAAAAAATTGGACAGAGAAGTAAATTTTGTATTCTTATAGCCAATGTAACCTTTTGAAACTCAAGGGGAAAAAAACAGCTTTGAAAAAAATAAAGGGATTTCTACTGCAAGAAAACATAGACACAAACAGGTGGTGAAAAATAGAAGACAGAGTAAAAATCCCAAGGGTCTGAGAAACAGAATCCAAGGAGAATCTAGAAAGTTCCTGATGGGTCTTCTGAGGAAGGGGTCTGTGTTCTGTACTTTTAGGCCAAGCTTCACAGAAAGAAAAATTGGAATAGAAAATGTCAAAGGGTGCGGGGCCCCCATGAATGGGCAATATCTATGTTCCCATCAGCTGTTGGCTCTCTGCAAGCCCTCTGTGCATGCCCCGGAACCTCAGTGTGGAGATGACTGCCTCACACACCTGAGCCAAGAGTGATGTGTGTGTTTGTGTGGGGGCAGCCAAGCGGTGTGTCCCTTGTGCCCTCCATGGCCCCATGCAGCAATCCACCTGAGGCCAGAGACCATGAAGGACAAGTGAGCTTCTAGGGAGAGAACTGTCCCCACCTTGAAAAACGCATGGGTCTTCTTGAGTTTGGAAGCTTGGTCTACTCTGAGAAACTGTTGGCACACTTAGATGAGAGAAGATGAAACCAGACAATCACTAACAGTTACCTTGCATTGATGGGGTCAATTTTCTGCACCCCTGGAGAAAGAGAAAGAGGAGAACACATTGGGTTTTTGAAGATTAGGTAGTTTTATGGTCAGCATATGAGTATGGGTTGAGATTTTCACCACCTAAATTCTCTCCAGTCCTTGTATACAGTTTAAGTGCAACTGTTTGTCTATTTTTTTTTACTCAACAAATATTAATTGATCACCTACTATATACAAGACACTGTTCTAGGCCCCAGAGATAGATTAGTGAAAAAGACAGATGTAAGTTCTTGCCTAGAGGAAACGAAAAAAAGAAGTCAACCAAGATAGGTACCTGTGACTTAATGTATCCTTGCTTTTTTTTTTCTTTTTCTTTTTTAATTATAAATTTCAAATTTCTTTAGATCAGATGCCTTTTGTATTTAAAAATGCCTTTGTATTTCTTCAATTCCAACCATTGGTGATGGACCTTATTCTCTATGCAGGTTATTTGTATTTTTACTAAATGATTTTAAAATGAATGAACAAATTAATTCATGACTTAGCTTTATTGTGTGAGAAAAAGTACACTTATGAAAATGCACAAAGCAATTGGTGTGAACAGACTGCTGCCTGTGGCTGCGTCCCATGTGAGGACTGGGCGGTGATAAAACCCTCGGCAGGTCACCCAGTTGCTTATTTTACCTACTGATTGTTTTACCTGAAATCCACTGATTGCTTTCCAAATGATGTTTTTCAAGTGGTGTTTTTTATTCCACCAGAATTCTTTTTAACTTTATGTGGATAGACAGTTCATTTACTTTCTAGAACAAGCTAGTCCAGGGTCATAACTCACATCAACTCTCGGTCTTGTTTTAGTGCATAAAATCTCCCAGAATGGGGCTTTCCCCTCGACTGTCATAATTCTGCAGGAGGGTACTGACAGCCCGCACTGCAGCCCCACAGGTGTCCCTGCTGCCTCGAGACTTGGCAGAATGAGAAATTACTAAAAAACGCTTAGGATTATTCACAGTCTGAAGCATCCTTGGCATTTTGCTAATTAATTAAAGTAGCTATCAGTAATTGGCAACTGTATAATTTTGCAGAAGAAATATGAGAAGAAACACAGTCATGCCCCTTAATCGTTTCTGAAGCAGTAATGCTAATCTGAGTGGGTGTCTAGTTCAAGTTATGTTCCAAATGGTCCAGTGTTGGCAGAGAGGTCATTTTTTTTTTCTGAATTGAAGTAATCTCAAGAATGCGAGCACCCAGGACACTGCCAAATTAAAGCATTAGTGACAATCAGTCTAAAGTTTAAGATTTCAAGTATGTGAGGGCTAGCAGGTAAATGAGGCCAGATGTGCGCCTATCTGGCTAGTAGCACTTTTCCTTCCTTATTTGGGTCTGGGAGCTCTCGTAGGCTGAGGCCAGGAGCTCTGTTCCCATCTATTTGCAGGTGATCCAGGAGAGGACCACCATCGGGCAGGACTCTGGACTCTGGGGATGGGCACAGCTGTGCCTGGCCCTGATTAAAAATACCTGGGCCACTTCTCATGGTCTCCTTTCTACTCTGAGATCTAGCAGATCAGGTAGGTTGTGTGTGGAAGTGAAAATCCAAGGTGAAACATAATGAAGAGGAATTTATTTTTCAGGCCTACCTTGTAGATCTCTAACTTACCTGAGAAAGAGGGTTTCAGACTTCTAGGTTAGCTCTTTCATTTAGACTTTCCCCACAAGAAGACCATTCGCATTCAGGTCTGCGTGGTAATATGCCATTGCCTCGAACAATCACATTGTGTGAGTTGACCTCAGAGACCCTCTTCTCAGATGTTCCTTATACTTCTGAGTGTAGAGTTTTCTAAAGTGTTTGTTACAGTAGATATACCTCTTGATGGGTATTACACAAGTATTGAAGATAAACTAAGAAGGAAGCAATAAGAAATGTAATGCTTCTCTAAATGATCAAAGACACTTGATTATCTTTACTTGTTGAATTAATATTTTATTGTTACATTAAATTATACTATGAAGGATACATTTATATTTTATAATATAAGTATATTATTTGCAATTCATATTTAATTTACATATATTTTATATAAATACAATGTACAGAACTTATGTAATTGTAATACAAATTTGTAATATAAAGTATACTTATTCTTGTGGCTTTTAGGATTCTCTATATGAAATCACAAAAGGTCCCACATAGTAACAGCAATCCTGAGAAAGAAGAAAAAAGGTGTAGGAATCACACTACCTGATATCAAACTATACTACAAGTCCATGGTACTCAAAATAGCTTGGTACTGGCATAAGAACAGACACATAAATCAATGGAATAGGATAGAGAATCCAGAAATGAACCCACACCTTTATAGTCAATTAATATTTGACAGAGAAAGTAAGCACATACGATGGGCTAAAGACAGTTTATTCAATAAATGGTGTTGGGAAAATTGGACAGATGTGTGCAGAAAAATGAAACTAGACTATCTTCTTATACCACACAAAAGAATAAATACAAAATGGATCAAAAACTTAAATGTTAGGCCCCAAACCATAAAAATCCTAGAGAAAAACACAGGTAGCAAAATCTTGAATATTGCTCATAGAAATTTTTTATTGGCTATATCTCCCCAGGCAAGGGAAACAAAAGAAAAAATAAACAAATGGGACTCCATCAAACTGAAAAGCTTTTGCACAGGAAAAGAAATCATTAGCAAAATAAAAAGACAATCCACAGAGTAGGAAAACATATTCACCAATATATCTGATAAGGGGTTAATATCCAAAATTTAGAAGGAACTTATAAAACTCAACACCAAAAAACAAGGAACCCAATTTAAAAAATGAGCAAAGGAACTGAATAGACACTTCGTCAAAGAGGACATGCAAATGGCCAATAGGTATATGGAAAGAAATCACTAGTCATTAGAGGAATGCAAATTAAAACCACAATGAGATAGCAACCCACATTTATCAGAATGTCTATCATCAATAAATCAACAAACAACAAGGGCTGGCAAAGATGTGTAGAAAGAAAGCAGAACCCTTTTGCACTGTTGGTGGGAATGCAGATTGGTACAGCCACTGTGGAAAGCAGTATGGAGATACCTACAAAAATTAAAAATGGATCTGCCTTTTGACTTAGCAATCCCACTTCTAGGAATATATCTGAAGGAACACAAAACAATAATTTGAAAGAATATAAGCACCCCTATGTTCATTGCAGCATTATTTACAATTGCCAAGGTATGGAAGCAGTCAGATGTCCATCAGTAGATGAGTGCATAAAACAACTAGGGGACATTTACAAAATGGAATACTACTTAGCTATGAAAAAGAAGACAGTTTTACCTTTTGTAACAGTATGGATGGACCTGGAGAACATTATGCTAAGTGAAATAAGCCAGTCAGAGACAGACAAATACCATATGATTATACCCATATGTGGAATCCAATGAACAAACTGAACTAACAAGGGAAATGGGGACAGACTCATAGATGGGAAGCAGGATCACAGCTAGTGGGGGGTGGGATGAGGGTGTGGAGGGATAGAACAAAAAGGAAAAAGGACTCATATACATGGACAACAGTGTCATAATTGTTGGGGGAAAGGGGGTATAAGAAGACTAAATGGTAATGGGAAAAACACAAAAATAATAAATAAACTATGCCTCATATTTTTTAATTATTTAATTTCTTATAAAAGTAAGAAAATATATAGGCATTTGACTCATTTCTAAAAACTCTTAATGGGCATATTTCTTTTCTTAAGAGATGTGCTCTCACGCAGAATCCCATATCTTGTTTTTCCCAGTGCTGTAAAACCAAGAGTCAGAGTGACATTTAGAAGAATTTTTTGAAAGAAGATATTCCCTGAACTTCTTAAATTTCCTGGGATTGATTTTTCATTCCCGTTTTGACTGTAAAAGAAAGCATCATCAGTGGTTGAGCAATTGGAGTCCATTGAAGATATGACTTAAAAAATACTACAAGGACTAGAAGATAAGAAATGACACAGGAGACCAAGGTGGGGTGTGATGAACAGCTCAGATACCAGGACCAGAGTATGAGATGACTTCTACAGACCTTGGCAGAAAAGGACCTTCACCATCTCGCCCATGGTGTAACTATCCAGGAGGGCATGAGATTGAAGTCGATGGTTCCTCAGAACCTGAAATTAACATCTATTCATTATGATCTGGTCCTCTTTACATTTCCATCAGTGTCCAGAGATGAAATGAAGACTGGAAACAGCCCTGTTGCTCACTTTGCAGGATATACGTAAAACAAGGGGAAAATTCACTTAAGTACAGTACTAAAAATGATGCTGGCTGTGAATAGACAGGCACATGCCATTAGAAAACATGGATCCCCTTAATTCCACTGAGAATAATATTCTTTTCCTCACTGTTCTGGCTGATTTCTGCCAAAACAAAACAGGCTTATAGGCAGACCACCACTGAGAAATAAAATGTTATGTGAAACACTTCAGATCATCAGAACAATGCAATCTTGATTTGTCTATTTTTGTCCTGTTTTATATATGAGAAAGTGAATCAAACCTGATTACAAAATAATTTCTCTAAAGAGAAATTTACTTTTTCTTGTGAAATTATTTAAAATTCTGAAACTACAGCCAAAAGAAAACTGGAGAATTTATTTTAAAACTAGTGAGGTGTGAAAGTGTTAACGATTCTTGGGGTACTAGGATTAAAAAGAAAAATATAGTAAATTTTCTTTTTAAAAATCCTTGTCTGGAGCACTATCTCTGCCCCAGGCTCTTCCCTTCCAGTCTCAGCGTGTGTATGTGCATCTATGAGAATGTGTGCATGTGTACATTGACCGTGTTTATACATTATGGACACAGAATCTTTCAATTCAGATTATTGTACAATTGTTTCCAACAGTGACATATTTACTAGATTTCCATTCATTCAACAAACGTTTATTGACAAACTGGCTTATACTGTTGTAGAATGCCAGTAGTAAAACCTCTAGCAAGGGGTCCTACCTCTACCATGTTGTTTTCACACTTTCCCCCAAATGTCAAATTGCCTTTTGAAATGGTGTGGATGCCATCAGTCTACTCCTATGCAGATGAAAGTGTAACAGAGGGTGTTTTGAGAGTGCTGGTGACATTGAAGCTGAACTCACACACCATTGTGGAATTCCAGACTTTTTACGCATGAGTTTTCATTGATTCTGGTTAAAATGCATTGATTTAATTTAATCCATTGATTTTAGTTAAAATTTCATTGATTCAGGCTAAAGGGGATTGTTGTCCCTGGGGGGATAGTTACAAAGTATTGAGTGTTTTTCTCTGCATGATGGGATTTGGGGGATTTCTGCACTTTTCTGCCAGAGCATCAGATTAAAACTCCTAGGAAGTCCTGCCTGGGTGTTCTTCAAGGTCTTGCCAATCAATGGCAGACCCTTAGGGATCACACATTCTTATGTGGTCTGTTCTTCACTGGGAACTCAGTCACATCCCACCTCCGTGAGCCCAAGGTAGAATGTGTGACACAGAAATTTTTGTTCACAACTCTTTTATGCTCTCGGTTCCACGTGGCTGGTGGAGGTTGTGCCTCTGTGCTTGGAGAAAGTCAGGAGACCATCTAGATCTGTGGCTCTGTAGTCTCTGCTCCAGAGTCCTCCCATGGTTCAGACCTGCTGCCACTGGCCAGGACTGTCCCGGGAGGCTCTGGGTGCAGAGGGCTGGGGGACTGAAGCAAGGATTAAGCTGAGACTGGATGCTTGAACTAGAATGTGTTATGTGATGACACTCTGGCATTGCACTTGTAACTGCCCATTGATCTTTCTAAACTCTCTCCACTGGGCCTACCTAAGTGAGTGTCCTCTCCACCTTTTTGAAAGGAAGGACACAGTTGAGAAGAGCGTTCACCTGAAAATGTTGTGGTAATGCAAATCATGCCCAGTGAGGAAAAGTTGAGTGGTATGAGAGCCATTTTCTCCTTTCCAGGAATAACTATACATAATTCCCACTGGAAAGAGATCCCAAGCCCCTCCTTTATTTTTCCTCTTCCTGACAGGCTTTTTCTCTCTTTGAATGAGTGTCACATCTTCACATGCTGTACCAGCCATCCCAGGCAGTCAGAGGTAGACAAGATGTCTCCAAGTGTGCCCAGGAGAGAGGTAAGCCCTGTGCTGTAGTGCTTCTTAGTCTAGTGAAGGTAGATTCCATGCCTCTCCTCCCTCTCCTAGAGTCTATGCTTTCCAAGGGAAAACACTTTGTATGACTAATCCTAGGACCCTGAAGGACCTGGCACATGGTGAGAGCCAGGAAGATATTAATTGAATGAATCAACAACAGAGGGGCCACCAGCCCTTCCCTTCTAGCTGCCTTTCTGGGAGACTTGACCTGGGATCAGTGAGTGGAGGAAAACACAGTTCATTCATTGGACTAAGCTTGAATCTGCTGGAACCTACACAACCTACTTAAGCATGACAATGAACACATTTTACTTTGCAAATTTAACATTTTTTTCATAACTCAAAAATTTCTTTCTCTCTTCCACCACATCCTGATCCTAAACAGGTAGGGGAGAGAACTGGCTTCTTACAAGTGTTCTCAGTGAGGTAACTCCCCCATTTCTCCCTTCCTGGAGCTCTACTATCAATGAAGCCACCATGTCCCAGAAGGGCTCAGAATAACTCATCCTTCAATTGAATGCTCAAATGTGTCCTGCAAAGGAGGCACCCTCATGATTTCTCATACGAGAAGCCTTGCATGCAGTTATACAACCAAGTGAGCATGGGCAGCTCCTGGGGGTGATGGTGTGAACAATTCATCCAACTCAGAAAACTGGTAGAACCTATCAGAGCGAAGTGTGTTGGACCTTACCCAGAAATTCTACTTGTCAGTCTAAATTCGACAGACGTGCCTACACAGATTCACAGGAGACATAGAGAGGAATGTCAATAGTGGAGTTCTTAGTAAGAGCCCCAAATTGGACATAATCAAACCATCATGATGACTCAATAAATCAGAGAGGATAGAATACTACACAGCAATAAAATTAATAACCACAGCTGCACATGCCCCCCATTCCCACCCTGGGGAGAAGCCAAACATGGATGTTTGTGTAAGAAGCAGGCAGCAGTTGTCCTTGGTGATAGAATACACATGCCATCTGAGGGAAGGGGTGTCTAATGACCAGAAGGGCAGATGAAAGCTTCTCTGTGTGTGTAATGTTCTCTATTGTGCTGTAGACTCTTGGCAGAAATTTACTGTGCAGCACACTTACCATGTGGGCACCTTTTCTGTATGCATATCCTACTCACCTCAAAGTTAACCTCGGTAAGAAAGAAGCAGGAGTGAAAAGCCTGGATTCGGACTCAGGCTGACCTTCCTTCCAGGCATGCATGGGCCCCACACAGCCCCTTGCTTGGTAGACCCTTGGTGCTCAATTCTGCTTACATTCTCTCAATACATTCTTATGGATAAGCAAAGGAAAGCAGGAACAAATGAATAAAGTTACCTTCAAATGTATCTCTCACAGAAAAGAAATAGTCTGTACTCTTACCCTGGGCAAGGACAAGCTGGGGTTCCTACTGAAGAAGTCACAGTGCTTTCAAACGGGAGGAGGAGTAGCAGCTTCGTGGGTGGATTTGCAAGTTCATTTTCCTAACCTGGACATAAAATGGTGTCAGGCCTGTAGCTTTTAACATCTGTTATTAGTGAACTTCAATAAACATTTAAAAACAGTCTCCGTGTTTATTAAATTATCACATGATGGTTTTCCAGAAATCACACGTTTTCCAGACTCTGTGTTAAACCAGAGGTGTTAGAGTTGTGTTTTGTTTTCGGCGAGCATGAGGGAATTCCTTAACCTGTTTTCAGTTATACAAACCAATAACCATACATTTTTCCTAATTCAAAAAACACTTTGGAGGACTTCTAACAAAATTAGCTGGTTCGAAACCCCCAGCTTGGCACATAAATGATGTGTGACGCAGAGCCGCGGCTTCACTGAGTTAAAGATGAAGTTGAGAGGGAAGTGAGTTTGAACGTGGCTGGGTGTCATGTCGAACATGGGAATAGGCAACTCACTGTGCACAGCAGCTGTGTGCAAGAGCGTCCCTGACTCCATGTGAGCTCAGTGGGGTCATTACTTCTTATACCAGTAGCTCTTTCGAATCCCAACCCAAGTGCAGCTACACTGTAAATGTAAAAATAGTCCCTTTCTCATAAGTTTGAAAATTTCATTTTGTAGTTATTTAACATTTTTTACGTTAAATCAGGAATGTGCTTTGGCTGTGTCTACCGTCTGTCAGAAAGTCAGGATAAAAGGTGAAACTTGGGCCATGGATCAAATGTCTTGTTTTCTGGCAACAGGTATGTTTTTATATGTTTAGGAATTTATATGGTTTTATAAGCTGTACATGTGTCAGTGTGCATGAACTGAGACACTCAAATTCACAGGAAAGACTGTGACTGAGACTGAAACTGTTTAAATTTAGGCTCTTCCAAACTTTTTTTTGCCCACAGAGAAAGTAAAGAATGTAGATCAGAAAGGTCCCCAGGGGCTGTGTGTCTCCTGCCATTTCCAGGGCAGCCCAGGCCCGCTGTCTATGGGGTCATCCAGCACTAGAGTGAAGTCTGCAAGGATTCGAGGTGGGAATATTTGCCACACTGCTGATTTGCTCTTCTCCGAGGCCGCTGCAGAAGATGGTGAACCCTGTTGATGAATAGGTTCTGCAAGAAATGATGAGCAGGCTCGTGGGGTTGGCTTGTCCTGTTGTGGGACCAGGATCTAAGACACACACTTATGATCATCTGTCAGGTCCCTCTTTACCTCTTGCATTCTTGAATAGTTTTTGCAGTTTTTCTTTTGCTGATGACATTAAGTTTTTAAAAGATGGTTCAGCATTTATACTCTCAAATGTCCCTCAGTGTGTCTGATCAGTTCTTCTTGGAGTCATACGACATGTCCCTCTGTCCATATATTTCTGGTCAACCAGCAGCATCATCATCACCCCCAAAATCTGTTGGAAATGGGAATTAAGGGGCCCCAAGCAGCCTTACTAAATAAGACCCTCTGCATATGGTCTCAGAATTCAGCTGGAATTCTGTGAAATTTAGAATGCATGACTGTGAAGTTTAACCACATTGGGGGCAAGATATGTCCTAGGGGATGTTGCAACTTCCATTCTATAATGTCAGAAATCACCAAGGTCAAATGTCCCCACTGTCAGAACACTCAATATATCAGCTTTGGGGTGGTGGCCTTGGATGAGGAGCCTGATCCCCATTGCAGTGTGTGGGTCAGCTCTTCAGTGGGATGAACAAGCACCATGTCAATGTCCCACCAAAGGAGGACTTTTTTATTTCTTTCTTGGGATGGGCGGTCTTAAATCCCAGGCCAATGTTAGTGAGTACAATTGAGTCATGCTCGCATTAGTCATGATATATCGGTCAGTAACTCCGGGACAGGCACTGTTCTAAAACTGTCTTCATATCTAACACTTCATTCGGACTTGACAATGAGCCTCTGAGTTCAGAACTGTGACCACCACTCCAGTTTGCAGACAGGGAGACTGAGGTGCAGTAAGTCAATTGCCTCCTGTCACAGTTGGTGGGTGACAGGGCCTGACTCAGAACCTGCACCCTTGACTTATCTGTCCCTCCACCCCTGACACTGCCTGTGTGCACAAGCACAGAGGCCCTCTGTCCCTTAGGAGGTCCAGTTCTTGAGGGCCTCCTGGCAGAACTTCTTTCTCCTCTCATGCTTTGGAAGCCTACCTTTAAAGTGTCTGGGTCCTGTACAAGCAAGGCATGCCAAGTCTGTCTCTTCCAACCACGTCCCCCATGAGTGGCTGCCACAGATGTTCCTCTTGGGTCTGACACTGGGTCCACCTGGTCAGTGTTGGGCATATCGGTGTCTGTCTACACTTTTGGAAAAGCCCTACCCTGTCAGGACCCACTTCTTGTCCCTAGATGAGCAGAGGGACAGCACTGGAGCCCTGCATCCTTTCACTCAGGCTCCCATCACAGGACATGTGTAAGTTTCAGAGGAGCACATGCCTAGTCATAGGGCTCATTTTCCATTTCAGATCTTATTATTACACATAGGAGTGGTACGAGGTGACCCTGCAGACCCCACAAAGGACATGCAGGGTCACCTCAATTATGCAAGGTACACAACAATTACCCTGAATGGGAAGGAAGTCTTACTGGAAACTCCTTCACCTGCAACACTGGCCACCCCCCAGCACTGCCGGCTTCTCTCTCTCCATCACCAAAATCAACATGTGAGTTCAGCTCTTGTCAAGCTTCTTGAGAAAACAGACGCAGGGTTTTCTGTGTGACCCAAGCCTGGGTTGTGTCATGATTCCCACAGAGAGGGCGTCAGCCGGCCTTCTGTCACACAGGAAGCCAGGTAATTAGGGTTCTCACCACAGAGGAGCATAGCACACTGGTAATTAAGGACCACGTCATTGCTTGTCAGACCCACAGCACTGTGAGATGATGAAATCTATTGCGGCTTTGTGGGTTTTTCTTTGGGAGAGGCCACGCCTCCTCAGGACTCTGTGCCTGGACCAGTGCCTACCTCACCTCACCCAAGGGGTCATCCTTCTCTGCTCCTCTGAAAACTGTCTCACTGTGTGTGCGTCCATGTGTGTCTGTGTGTGTTGATGCATGTTTATGTGGGTATGTGTATCAGTGGGTCCCAGGTGTCTGTGTGTCCAAGTGTTTTTTGTGGACCAGACACCTTCCAGTAGGGTGCAAGTACTCCTGGATGGACAGGCCTTTGATGCCAAGAGCCACTAGACCCAATTTATCACTCAGGACAACCAAACCTTTAGCTTCAAAGCTAGTACTGATGCATATCAATAATAGTGCACATATTTTAATTTATCTTTTTCCAGTAGGAGGGCTGGTTTTTATTAAACCCTGCATATTTCCTCCTGTCACCCTGGTATTCACTGGCACATACTGTCTATCCCATTGCAGTACAGTGTGTAGCTAGTGAGTCTGGGATCCACCAAAGCCAACCGTCACCTCACTAGCCTACAGTGCATGGCCCTCTCCTCATTGATAGTATTCATTGGACCGGGTAGGAGCCCAGGTCATTCACATCGAAATCAGCACTATGAAAAGCAACTAGCTGTACATCCCTGACTATATCTGAGCAGCACATATTGGCCTCAGGGCTTGAAATCCCCACCTGCCTGTGGTGTAGGGTGGGCAGTCTATGTCCAGGTGTGGAAGCTGCCAGCTAAGTTGCTGCAAAAGTATCTAATGGGCATTTCTTTGAAAACAGGGGTCTGGGAAATATGTTACACTTGAGGAAACAAAACTTAGAATGCATGCATAGCCTCTTTAAAAAAATAAATAGGCCTTCATTTGACTCACATTCTTAAATTCGTTTTTAGGTGGAGATGCTAATCAAACTTTGACATATGTGAAAAATAGACCCTAAGGTGACACCAGTGACCCTTGCTTTCTGGTGTGTGTGCCCTCGTATAATCCTCTCCCCTTCATCTGTCCAACAAAATCTCACAAAGATGCTAGGATGTCCCCTTCTGTGAGATATTACACAATCGAAGACTCTCTAGCTGGTAACACAGACTCACTCCAGAGTCTCATTCTTTTGCTGACATATGAAGAAGTTGTGGCCACATTGGGAGACCCATGTGGTGCAGAACCAAGGATGACCTCTCATTGCTTAGGACAGCATCTGTCCTTGCTAGCCAATGCTAGCAAGAAGCTGGGGCCCTCAGTTCTAGAACCACAAGGAAATAAATCGTGCCAAGAATTTGAGTGAACTTGTGAGCAGCTTCTTCCTTCCCAAGTCCAGTCTCTGGGTAAGCACACAGCCCTGGCCAACACCTTGGCTGCAACCATGCAGGGAACCCACGGAAACTGTGAGGCAATAAAAGCATGTTGTCTTAAGCCACTAGATAGATTTCTGGTCATTGTTCACACAGCAATAGAAAGCAAGTACACTGGCACGATTTTAAACCGTGTTAGAAAAGTTACATTATTAAAGAAACTCTGAGTTAAATCCTCTTAGAAATTAAAAGTCTAATGACCTCACTAATGAATCTGTTTTGTTCAAATATTCAATTTTTTAAAAGCGAAATGTTACTTTTAATGAGTGATGCCTATTTCTCATGTGGCTCTGAAATGGCCTTTGAACTATTATTTATACATCTACGACTCATGCTGAATACAATTCCTTCCTGTTTTATTTGTAAAATTTGTGCAGAATGCAATTTATTCTTCACTGAACCACAGGTTCCTGTAAAAAGAAAATGGTCTTGAATATTTTGAACATAGCTATCCTTGTGTAATTATGAAAAGGGGAGAAGGAAGAAAGAAGGAGGGAGGGAAGGAGGGAGAAAAAAGGAGACAACTTCTGCCCTAGAGCATGCAAGAACTTAGCATTGGTATGTGTAGATAATTATGAGTACACAGCAGAGAGAAAAGCAACGTTTAGCATTTTAAGCCACTAATTCTTTTCCTCTATTTTAAGTTCAAGAATGGTATGTCTAGAGATTTTTAGCAAAACATACAGCACTTATGAACAATTACGTATCCATGTTCACCTGCATGTGTGTCAACCTTCTGTCACATCATCAAATATGAAAGGTAAATTGAAAAAAAAAAAACAACTAAATTAAATCTCATCACAGCTTCATCATGGTGCGTACAGCATGGCAGATAATATTCCAGCTCTCCGTGCAATTAAACCCTTCAATTATTCTAAGTGGTATTATGCTAATTTAAAAGGCTGGATTATTAGAAAAATGTTTAAAGAATTATGCTCAGTTATAGCGTTTTATTTATGTGATTTCACGTTAAATTATTTAAGGTATGGAAATTATAAGAGTTATCAGTATGTGACTTCAGTGGATCCCACTGGGGCAGTCAGCAAAGCTGATGGAAAAATTTTCCCATTTTATCCTCCTGGGGGGAAACCTCACAGCTTGAGGAATGGCCTTTGTGCTCCCTGTTATTGAGCTCATAATGCATGCAGGGGGCTGTCCCCAGACCCTTGCCCCACCTTGGGAAGGTCCCTGTCCCCAGAGGAGCACAGTTCTCTTTGTTTGGGGTCACTGTGGGTTGCATACCGTCCTTAATTTAAGAGAAATGTAAGAACGAGCAAGGAGGCAGGAGAAGGAGTGACTGAGCACACACCCAGAACCTGCCCTGGGAAGCACCTGCCCTCAATCACCTCCATTAATGGGACTTTTGTCTTCTTGTAGAAAAAATATCTCAAGCTTAAATAAGAACTGTCGGGCTTCTTAATATTTAGCAAAATTTTCCATCACATGCATGCCCTTTTATTTCTCTCCTCTCCCTGAAAGTCCCCTGTTCTGCTTGCTCCCTTCTCTTGATCGCCTTTCTCCCACTCACCTTTCCTTCCTCCCTGCCCTCCCTCCATCTCTCTCATTCTCTTTCTCATCTTCTACCTCTTTCTTTCTTATCTTTTTCTAATTTCTCTCTCAATCTTTTGATTCCAGTATGATACTCTTTTTTTTTTTTACTTTTATCTATTTCTTTAATCTTCTTTTCAGCAATGACTACAACATTGATCTTCAAAACTTTTGAAACTTAAGAAAAACACATACACAGGCCACTCCCTACCAGTTTCATTCCTCTCCAACACCCCAACCTGCACCTGCCTCATCCCTAACTGTACTCAGTCTGAACACCCTTCTGTGCCCCTGAAGTCCTGTCCAGAACTTTCTATAGGACAAGCCATCCTCTTCTGCCATCCTCCAGTTCTTCCTTGGAGTCAGCCTAGTGCCTGGCTCAGTGGCCTCTCCCATTTCAGTGTTTTTACCTGGAGCCCCTGCTCCATGACCTGTGAAGGCCCATGAGGTCAGAGCCTTTCCCCACAAGAATGAACACATGGGAGGGGCAGCTAACTAAGAGCCACCCACCACCCTCAGTCAGGGTCTTTTTGTCCTTCTTACACAAAGTCCACACCCCCCCCCCACCCCCGACCCTGCACTCTCAACCACACACATTCCCCAAGGGCCTAGACTTCGGTATGTTCCCAGGACCCAGAGTGCTGCAGGAGAGTCTCCAAGAGGCCAGGTTATTGTGTCCATGTTGGAGTGAGAGGCAGGTATCCATGTTCTTGTTCTGCCTGCACAGCTGCATGAAATGAGCTGGGGGTCCCTTATGTTGAAGGCTGAATCCCACTGTTGTGTGGGTGCCAGGGTTGCCCTTTCCAGGGTGCTCCTAGCCCATGACAGGGCACAGTGGTGACTCTGAGGAAGACACAATCTTGGGAGACTTGTCAGCTGGCTCAGGGACCTACCCAAGTCCCCCTTGAACATGTTTAAATCTCAGGACTATCTAGGATGTGTTCACTTTGCTTCTTCTCCTCCCTCTTTCATTTAGGGTCAGGCTAGCCTCTCGATTTGACGCCTTATCCAGCTAACCCTGACCCCTCACTATTTTTTTGCACAAGCATTTCCTCTAATGCAATCCCCGCCCATGTAATCCACATTGGCATCTGCTTCTCAGGAGACTTTGTCTAAAACAACTGTCATTGCCCTGGGAGAGCTGGCACTCCAGACCTTTAAGAATTGGCCAAGGGACTTTGAGCTCTTTCTCTCTCATTGGAAGCCTGATTTTGCAACACTAGGAAGAAGATAATATATATTTTGGGGCATGATCTAACAAAGATTTCCGTGTAGATTAGCTGGGTGGTTACTGATTTCGCAGTTCACTTCTCTGAGCGAATAGAACAGGTTCTCAGAGTACATAATGTTTTGCATTTTTGTACCCTTTGGAAATATTCCTTCTGAATTATAAACTGTGTCCAGTTAAATAAAAAAGAATTTTGTAAAGTGGTACTGAAAGCATCAGGCTTTAAATGACCACTGTGTTTCCACTGCTTCTATGTTCTAGGCACATGACTATGAGAATGTCCAGAAAGTGCAAACAGCCTGAACCATGAGTACCTGGAACAGGCAGGAATCAAGTGAGAGCAGTGAGGCCAGATGGTGAAATCGTGCTTGTCCGAGCACCACCCACATCCCCCTCATTGAGTGGAAAGAATGCCAATGTTATGGGAAGGCTCTAGGCACAAGGTGTGTGCATACATGGATTTATTCCCTGAGACTGTGTTAGAGAATTGGATGAAGGTTGATTCTGGCAGAAGTCACCACCAATGCAGAGACAAAGAAATGACCTCTTGTTTCCCAAACAGTCTCAGAGACAAGTGGTTCCCAGGAACCTAATGAGGAGACCCAGAAAGGTGTGAGACTAGCCTTGATGGGGAGGGCAGAGCTCCCTAGCCAGGGTCTGATGAGAAAAGAAATGGGACAGGCACCTGTCAGGTCAAGAAGGCATGGATCTCTGGCCAAACAGCAGGAAGTTGTCAGAGCACTTATAGGCAGAGCCAGCTGAACAGTGGACATCACAGGGCAAGTAAGCTGGCCTTGATAATGAATGGGGAAAGAAGGAAGATGAAGCTCCTCTGCTCCCTGCACTGCCCCCCCCCAGCTCACATGGAGGCTGTGCTTCCAGGATCGTGGGAGCTTCTAGACCCAACTCACAGCAGGCCCACAGTGGGCCTGAATGCTGGGTCATCTAGATAGCAGGTTACAGGCCCCAGAGGAAGTGGCCAGGGCCCAACAAGCCTGACGCCACCCTGCATCCTTCCTGGGAAGAAGCAGCCCTGTGCCTGTGGAAAGAACAGGCTGATCTCTCCACTGAAGAAGTTAGAACACTTTAAAAATGGGAAAAAAATCTGAGTGGGTAAAGGAGAACTGGTGTCAAATAGTGCAAAAGAAAAAGAGTATGTGAGAACAGAAGCCATGGGAAGATAACAATATCAGTGTCGTAAAAAAGACAAGAAATGATTCTCCTACTGGTGCATTAGAAAAGCAAAACAAACACAAAGGATATGGGCCCCTGTGAAATAATCTCATTTATGAAAATGGACAAGTAAATTTCCCTGAGTGCTACATATCCCCCAGGCAGCAAAGGGTATGAATGATGACAGATGCGGATCCTGCCCTCAACGAAGCTACCCTCTGGTGGACAGACCCCTGTGCAGTAACTTTAGGAGGTCAAAGCAAGGCAGTAATTGGGATATGAAAATAGGCCCAGGTCCCTGCAGGAAACTAGGGGCAGTTTTTAAGAATCTTATGGCTTCTGGGAATTTCTCCCGTTGGATTAGGGGTGGGAAAGGGGGTTTTGGGTTGCATTCAGAAGGCATGTGTTGCAAATGGAATGGCTGCTATGCCATAACCCAAGGCTCCTATCAACCAAGCAACCAGCCACCGAGGCACATAAGAATAAGCTCTATTAGGGCAAGAAATTTGCTTTCCAGTTTTTTATTTGGAATTATTTCCAATTATTTGCAAATGAGCAGAGATAGAATAGAAATAAAGTTAAGGCCCATATTAGGATTCCATTCTGCACTCTCTATTTTGAGTGACGGTGATACCTTTAGCACATAAACCAGCAGTGGATGATCCAAACATTTAACAGCTAGGATTCTATTATGCCATGTGATAAGCAGTAAACAGAGGTGTTTGGTTTCCATTCTGGAAAAGAGACACTTTTAAGGGTGGTGACATGTGCCTTTGACTACTTGGTGATTGCTGCTTGCAAGGGAAATGCTCCTGGAGCTGAAATCATAACCCCCAGCCACATGGAGGGACTATTCTCATGGAGTTGGGCTATGAGCTCCCAGCAAATACAGCTTACTTGGAATGGAAGGGTGGGGGTAACCCTTGGGAGGGACAAACATCTTTCCCGCTGGAGCTATTAGGTATCTATTGGAGATGCCATTGGATGGTGAGACTGGATAAGATGACAACTAGGCTTCTTTCTCAACTTCTAATTTCTGCACCCCATTTTCACTATGCTGATACCAATGAGCTGGTGTTCATGTTCATCAAATTTTTTACTAAGGTAAAAAAACTTCATTTTAATTCCTAACACAAGTATTGAGTAACGAGTCCATAATTTTATTTCCCGAGCTTACGCTGGACTTGAGGAACCATGCCTGCCATGATGGGTGCTCTCTCCTGACAGGAGATGAGAAGGGTTTGGCTGTGGCCAGTGTGTGGTGCACAGTCTCCACTGTCACAGCCCAAACTTGGCTCAGCTGTGCAGCTACAGCTGCATGCACTCAACCCCCTGGGTTCAAGGGCCATTTATATCCACAGTGAGCATGGTTTTATTTCTTTATTTTTAAAGGGGCTGGGTTGACTTAATTTTAAGAAATTGGACAAAAGCAGTATTCTGGGAGGTTCTGGCCAGCCCAGGCTCCTCAGAACTCAGCATGGTCTGGTCTTTTCTGACTAGACTGTGGGCCCTGCTGGCCTGGCAGTCCACATGAGAAGGTCTGATTACAACCCCTCATGAAGAGATGGCCATGAAAACATGCCCCAAAAGGTCATAAATCTGACTGTCGGCTGCAGCCTCAGCAGAAACTCAGCATAGAGAGGGCCTGAGACATGATTTATCCTCCCATTAGGAGAGTGCTCCACCCGTGCAGCCACGTTCAGGGCCCCATTCCAACTGTGTCAACAGCCAAGGCCGCAGCAGCACCAGGGAGCATGGAATCCACATACCGAGCCCAATCCACCTCAAAGGGTGTAAGTCATGGGGTGCCACAGGGCTCACTGCCTAGCCAGGGGAGGAAGCTGAAGATTCCGTCCAGTGCTCAAAGTCTATTAGAATGCCGTGTGCCCCTCGCCTCAAATAAATGGGCTTAGGGTACTCCCAACTCTAGCTGCCAGACAAAACACAGGATGCTTGCTAGGTTTGAATTACAGATAATAAGCAAATGATTGCTTTGTATAAATATTAGCTTTAATATAAATATAATATAAATATTAGTCCTAAATATTGCATGGGACATGCTTGTACTAAAAATAATTTGTGGTTGACCTGAATTTGAAGTTAAACTAAGAGTTCTATGTTTTTGTTCGCCAAATATGAGAATTCTATGCTTGAAGTTCTTTTCCCACCCTTATCAGTTTTGTCTGCTTTGCATGTGAACCCAAGACAACTGAGGTAGTATCCAAACTTATAATATATTCCTACTCTGTGCACACCAGGTGACCCAAGGCAGGATGTTTACGACATTTTATAACACTTGGAAGTTACCAACCCACTAAAAGATATGCTTATATCAGTGTGGGAAGGTGCCCTAGTTTGCTAGAACTGCTGCAATAAGTGCCACAATCAGTAAATGCAGACCCAGATCATCTCACATGTCTGGAGGCCAGAAGTATGAGGTCAAGGTTTCACAGGGTTCATTCTTCTGGGACCAAGACGAGGATCTGGGCCAGGCCTCACCCTTGCTTCCAGTGGCTTACTAGCCATCTCCATTGTTCCTTGGCTTGCAGAAGCATCACCCCAATCTTTGTCTTTATGTTCACATGGCATCTCCGTGTGTGGTCTGTGTCCAAATGTCCCTTTTTATAAGGACAAGAGCCATATTAGAGTAGGGTTCACCCTAATAACTGCATTTTAAATTAATTATACCTGCAAAGATTCTATATCCAAAGGTTATATACAAGAGTTCATAGCTTCAACATATGAATATTTGTCCAACACAGTTCAACCCATGAGAGTGGCTTATACTTTTTGGACAGTATGGTTGTAGGGGAGTAAAGACATCAGTAAGGAGCATAAACAGTTTTGCCCACTGCTGAGTAATTCCATGTGCTCTAGCTTGACTCTGGAAGACATACAAATCACTGGGAATGCTTAGAGGAAGGGAAGAGGCTGGCAGGATGGTCCCAGGGCCCTTCCCTACTCTATATGGGTAGCCCCTGAAGCAGGCCACTGGACCTACACAGTAGGCAGTTTGCAGGCTATGTCCATACCTTGAGACTATACAACAGGAGCAATACTTGTTGCTCACACTAAGTAAGTCCAGGAAAAAAATGATAAAACAAATGTGCTATACTTGATGGACAGCTCAGTCAAGCATGTGACAGAAGACAACACATTTAAAAATTATGTGTCTTGAAGATGATCCATCACCAAGGAAATGATAACAGAAAAGGAAAAGATGCTCCTAAAGCAATGCAATCCTCTAATTCAGTCTCATTCCCCCCCCAAAAAAAAAATTAGCAATCTACTCAGAACAGAAATCTAGCTAACTAAGCTGAAGCAGGCCAGTCCTATTTCACACAGTTTTATAATGGACCTGACAATCCATTCCTTCAGAGAAACACAGGAGCCAGCTCCCCACAGGCCAGGGAGCCCAGCCACACATACAATATGTGTGTTCACTTCTCTGGGATGAGCCCACCTTTGGGCTGGATAGGCATCCAGACTCCAAGGGTAGTGTACCTGAGGGCACAGCGATGTCTTTGTTGTGAGAAACCAGTGTCTTCAGATTTACATGTTTCCCCAAACACACACAAAAATATGGGTATTTCTGATAGGATTATGACAAAGAATATTTGGTCTTTAAATGTATTATTTTTAATTTAATTAAGCAAGCAGAGTCAGCATCTCAGCAGCCAGTTGGACCTGGGCAACCTGGTTGGTTGTAGCTGCAGCCTGAACCTTCCTATAAAGTGAGGACAGTCGTCCTCTCATTCCTCTAAACTTGCACCAGGTTGGTCTTTAGCAGCCATTCTCTGCTTCTCAAGTATAGGATGATCTGAGAATGAGTCAAGAATCAGTCAGCCAGAATTCTCCGTGTCTCCCATGGAGATCATGCCTACCATTGAAAAACACCAGCGTAGACTCTACTGTCAGGAGTCTGTGGGAAAAGGAGGCACAGTCCCATCTGCAGGTGACCCCAGATGTGGGGCTCTGGATCCACCCTCAGTCACCAGCTCTTGGGAAAAGATGAATTGCCAGGCCTGTGACTATCGGCCCTGATCCCAGACCTAGCACTGGGCACTGCAGTCTGGGAGGGTGATGTGTAAATAACCCTTGACCACCAGGAGACTCTATTATTAGGGAGAAGGTGCAAGACACAGCTTTCTGCATCACCTGTGCACTGAGAAGCCACTGCTCAAAATTTGATGTCCTAGTCACTTCTTGCTGTGTGTGGTGTGTCCAAGGATTCTAGTGTCTTGCTGAGGGATAATTCATCGGCTCCCACACTGCTCAGTTGTAAAGTGAAAATGCTCCTGGTACCCTGGATGGGTTGGGTTCCTACACATAGACTTGAGGACACGAATTCTTGTGGGAGGTGTGACCCCCAGGAGCACCAGATCAGGACTGTATCAGAGGTGAGGCTGGGAAGTAAGGAGGCCAGACCAGGGTGTTAAAGAGCAGGTTATCGCCAGAGGCACTAGAGGATGAACAGATGGGAATATCCATTGTTGTGGACTGAACTGTGACCTGCCCCCGCAAATGTTATATTCAAGTCCTGAACCTCAATAACCTATGAATGTGGCTTTATTTGGAAATAGGATCTTTGCAGGTATAACTAGTGAAAATGAGTTCATGCTGGATTAAAGTGGGCCCCACATCCCATATGGCTGGTGTCCTTATAAAAACAGGAGCAGGCCACATGGAGAAGGAGGTAGAGCTTGGAGCAATGGGGACACAGGCTAAGGATTGCCTGCAACTCCTAAAGCTAGGCAAGCAAGGTAGGGAGCAGGGGCCTGCACACACCCTAAGTTCTGGTTTCTGTCCCCTGAAATTGTAATAGAATCCATCTCTGTTGTTTTAAGCTACCCAGTTTGTGGCACTGCATGGCAGGTGCACGGCACTAACATACCTGCCAACTCCTGTCTGTCATGGGTTCTGGGCCACTCCTGAGGGCATGAGCAAATGGGGAGCACCGAGGTGACCAGAAGGCCCCAACTGCATCTGTGACAGTCCCTTCACTTGTCTGAAGTCAATGGTTGCCCAGTTGCACTTGCTCCCACAACTGTCTGACCCTTCATAACTGAATGTGCACTTTGAGGCAACTTCCACATTTCACACCTCCATATCCTAACCCCCAAAGAAAACCCAACATGATCAGTTTGTTCATTCATTCATTCATTCAATCTGGGAGTCCAAATAAGGTGTCTGCTCCCTGTGCTGGGAGCAGAGGTTACAGTGATGTACAGACAAAAATAACCAGTCTCTTCTTGAACATGAAGCATAACATAAAAGGCAGAGAAAGAAGTTTTCCTTCTAAAGATTAAACATCATCCACAGACAAAAATGGTCCCACTAAGACTTTTCAGAAGAATACTTCTTTACAGTCTCTGAAGATGTCCAAATAAGTTGTTGAAGGATGTTAAATAATGATTTACTCAGAGGGGTTGCATGTGTTCCAAGGTGACTACTTCAAGGGAAATAAAATTCACATGGAAGTACAAATTCTGGAAATGTATTGCAAAGTCTCTGTAGCATCATATCACTTGTATACTGACAACCTTACTGAGAAAATACCTTGGGTGTCAGCTCCCTGAGTATCAGTTTCTTCTTCCCATTACCATTCAGTTCTAGCTAACACGGCATGTCTCTTGGAGAAATCACACTCGCTTGCACCCTTTCACCTGGTGTAAAGTGTTGGCCTCACACAGGACCAGGACACACCTGCTGGGGCACCTACAGGTCAAACAGGCTCCTTCGTGCTGTAGTGACCCCCTGGCCCTCCGATATCTCCTCTGTCCCTCCCAGCTCCTCAAGGCTTTGCCACATTGTACTGAATGCTCACATTTTCTCCTCAAAGACAAGTCCTTAAATATTGATCTTGTTCAGACTAGGAAGCCAGGAAGCCCTCTGATACCTCGGCCACATGTTACCTGGACAATATAAGGCTCAAATGTGGAGATAGCACAACTGGTTGTGTTCTCCCCAGGTGTGTCTCGGTTGTTAAACACTGAGGTTTGGGGCTGCTCCTCTGAGGGGTCTTATTGGGAGCCTCCCCTCGGAGACATTTAGAAGTCCTCTCTGTGAAGGAGACTCCAGCTCATGCCCTTCCCTGTGTCTACACTGTGGCCCCTTCATGTCCATCCTCCCTGTGACCTCCCCCCAAAAACCATCACCTACAGTTCACCTAAGAATAATGGAATTCCACTGAGGAGACGCCATGTGTTGGGGCCTCTGTTGAGTGGATCTGTCCAGACCCAGGTGCAGGGGGTTGTCAGCCCCTGGTCTTCAAGCAGGCGTGAAGGTGTTAGCACAAGGCAGTGTGACCAGCACTTCTCTGGGTCCTCTTCACCCCCTCTCTTTCTTTTTTCCCCACAAGATCATAAATGTAAGTTCACTTCGGTAGTCTTTCTCAAGGCCATGAGGATATTGGAGATTGAGCTCTTCCCATCTATCTCCACTTGGCCAGAATCGCTGAGAAGCCCTTTCCTGGGTGCAGAGCTGGAAGGAGAAGGCCCCGGGGAGGCCAGGCTGAGATGCTGCCCATCTGGGGATGCAGCCAGCACTGTGCAGTGAGCCTTGGATGGGCAGGTGTGTACCATGCCCACTGGTCAGCTTGCCACTGTAGTCACAGGACACTCTCTGCACTGTGAAGGAGACTGCCTTGTCTCCTGAATGCTGGAAAGCACCAGATGGTGGTGATGCATGTGTCCTCCTTCTCGTCCCCTTATTCCACAGACTCCTGCACAGCTCTCCTGGAAGGACATAAAGGTGCTTGAGAGTTAGAAAGTTCTGTGACCTGAACTTTGGGAGCCCTGCACACATCTGTTTAATGTCTCTGACTGACTACACATAAAAGTTTTGGCAACAACCAAACATAAAAGTGGGTTGCTTAAGCCTCACCTTAATGCCACTGAAATTTCATGCCTCCTGGTGGCAGGTATAGTGGAACAAGCAAGAGACATGCAGCCTGAAGGTAAAAGGCCCTGCATCACTGACTGTGTGACTTTGGGGGCACTGCTCAGGCTCTCTGATACTCAGGACCTGGGTTTGCATGCAAATTAAGATAATTATGCTCTTAACACAGAAATATTGAGTGTACTAACAAAATGACATATGTGTACCTGCATTTATAAAGTAACATGCTGTGAACATGTATTTTATTAAATTGTGACAACTATTATTTTTCAATGTTTTCTTTTCTATTATTATCTTAGATCTAAATAAATATCGTAGCAACATCGGATCCTAGCGGCCAGGTCCGTGTGTCAGATTTGACTTCTGTGAAGTTTTTGGATGTGAAAGACAGTCAGCTCAGCCACGCTCAGCACAGCGGTTACCACCTTCTTCATGGAGTGGGGTGGAGGGTATGCTTAATGTGATGAAAGTGGCAAGGCCCATGATGCTCTTCCCCAAAAGAGGACATTGTTAAGTAGCTGGGAACTACAGACATGAAATAAAATCCCTGAGAGAAGAGTCAAAGTGAAGGCGAAGCTCTGGGAGGCATTCCCTCCAGCCCTGGTGACAACAGACTCTGTACACAAGCCACGCAGAGCCTTTCCCGTCCGTGGACGCCCTCTGACGTCTCAGAGCCAGATAGCCAAAGGCAGTGACATTTGAGCAGCATGTCCTCCATCAGCTCAGCTAGCCGGGCAGTGCACACCAGTGAGAGCTTATCCGTGTTAACATAAACCCTCATTAGAGGGGATTAGGAGAGAAACAGTGACAAACAGGATGGACACTAACCCTCAGAGGGTCCCAGACAGACGCCACACACTAATTATCCTTTTAAATGACTTGAAAATGCTGAGTGGGAGCCTCAGCGTATGCACGTGGGACGCAAAGGGAATTGTGCTTTTCAGATGACAACCTGTTTGTATTTTGCAACAGTTTTACGTTCTGCACCACAGACACACACACACGTGCATGCACACACATGCACATGCACACAGCACTCCTCCAGCCTGGCTTACACAGCTGTCACCGGGATGCTAACTGGAACAGGTGCGGGGGAGGCCCTCTGCCGTTTTCTCTTTGATAATTCATGTGGCTCTCCAGGTGCACCTTTCCACTGATGCCTGGAGTCCACTTCTCAACCCCTTTAGAGAATGCAGGGTGTCGGGGTCATGCTGAGAACCAATGAGTCTGTGGATTGAATCTTGATAGGACCCTACCTTCATTCCACTCGTAGGGGAAATGCATTCCCTAAAGCACAGTGTGGTTTTCCAACCTCCTTAATGCCACATTTCTGTGGATTCCAAAGGACTACCATGACCTTCTATAGAAGAAGTGAGTTTGTGATAGTTTCACATGTGCCTCCCTTAGCAGGAAGTCCCTCCAATCCACTCATAGCCTAGTTGGACCCCCTGGTGTGTTGTGGGCACATCACCTACAGCAGTTCCTTGCTTTTCTCACCCTGCCTCCCTGCTCACTCCGCCCCCACCCCAGCCCAGAAACTCACCTCCACTGTGGACCCTTGAACTGTGCTGACGCTTGGTCCACATCAGGAGTCCTATCTGGCAGGTGTGGACGTGGCCCCAGAATACGTGTCTTTAAATCTTCCCTGGGTGGTTCTGCCCATTACTTCACGTCTCTGCAGCTTGTGTCTTACTGAGAGAGCTTAACATTGAGGGCTTCATCCTGGCCTGGCAGGGGCCCCAGACAGTCTGGGAGCAAACACAGATGGCAATGTTCTGTCCATGACCCTGTACAGCAAACAGGGGAAGGTAAGAGGCAAAACGTCTTCCAGACTTCCAGATGGGAGTCCTAAAGCCAAGTGTAAATTTCTGAGAAATGGAAGTAAGCAGTGCGGCCAGAGGACTGTATGTGTCACACACATGTCAATGTGTGCATGTGACTGTGTGAGTTTGGGGAGCCAGCTCATGAACTGGTGATATTCAGATTTTTTGGGGGGGGAGGATTTTGAGGCAAACAGTACCAAATGTTTACACAGCAACATGGGGAGATGGTAAGATGTCATGCTTTACCCACTGTCCAAATGCATGTCACCATTTACATTTGTCAGCTAGCTATCCAGGCTATGAGTGCAGGCTTTGTCGCCGACATGGTATCAGGTGGAGAGCTGCCTGAGCATTTCTTTAAATGGATAGTGTTTTTAGCTGTAAGAGATCAAGCACTCAAGCCTCAAGACAGTGGGTTCCAACAGCCCACATGGAAGGTAGGTATGTGCATAGAATTAGCCATTGGGGAGAAGGGTGACAGCATAGCCTGTGTCATTAGAATATTACTCACAGCCCTCTGAGAGCAGTGCTGTGGTCTCTGTTTCACCAAAGAGAAAACAAGACCTGGAGATGTGGGTCCACATCAACAAGTGCGAGGAGGGACCAGTCCTGGTGTGTGGTCCCAACATATGTGCACTCTGCATGAACCAGGCTCCATTTTCCCTGTTAGGGGGTGTTTATTGATTCATTACCAGCAGCAATCCAAGTCTTCATCACCTATGATACCATTACAGAATAGAGGCTGATGATTGGTCAACAGATAAATTTATCAATAAACCTACTAAATTTGTAAAGAACTACAAATCTACCCCTCATGGGGACTTCCCTGGGTCCAGTCATCCTCTTGAAAGTACATTACACTCACCCAAAGAGTTCATTTTTTTTCAATTTCTGAGCTTTACAGCAAACAAATGATGTCAGAACTTGTCTGTGGTCAACTTACACATCGACTGCCACATTGGTGACACCTCAACCTCACATCCTAATGAAGGTGAGGACATTTCTCCATGCCTTCACCCTTGCAGGTTCCAAGTGGTGCATGAGGCATGCTCCCCTCTGCCTCTGCTTTGCTGGTTTAGATAAACATACGGTTAAAATGACTCCAGCAAGTCTGGGACACAATACAGTTTATTTTCAGGAGATAATTGATGCTAATCATTGGATAAATAGCATTGGTACTGTTAATTCATTGACGGTCTTAACATGTCATTTAAATTGGCGTGCTACTTAACTGCACTTAATGAAGGGAAGTATATGCCATAGCTATGTTTTCAAATTTGGGAATTTACAAAGGTCTTGAAATGTATGTGTCATGACTATAAAGAATGTGCTACATCTGAAAAGCTACTATCTTAGGACAGAATTGCGGAGAAAGAGCTTAAATTGAGAACAAATAGGTGGTGTTATTATAAACCAGAAAGAAGGTGCTTCTGGGGCTTGCTAATTACCAGGCACAGCAACAGAGAAGGCACAGAGTCCATCTAACTAGAACATGTCAAAGTGGTGGGAGACTGACCTGGTATTGGCTTGGACTGGCCGAATGGCCCTTACGTGCATTCTGGCAGGACATCACTTCTCTGTCCAGAAAATGGAGCAGGACTGTGACATAAAATGGGATGGCCATTAGTTTCAAATATCACTAGGGTTGTTACATGGTACATTTTCAAGGTTATGAATGTTGCATAACATCAAATGAGTTGTCCCATATCAATGTGGACAGAATGAGCAAATGTAACTCGAACTGTGACCAGAGTAAGCAACAAATATCACACAACCACAGATGTGCATTTGTGATGCACATCTTGATGAAGAAATTTCGATCAAGAAAAAAAAAAAGCGTAATTTGCCTCCCCAGACCACCATGGACAAGTTAAGTTTTCAGATGATCAGGTGGTGTCATTTACTTTCCACCTTACAGTGCCACCCCTACTCTGGGACCAGCCCTTCCTGAGTCCTGGTCCAAACCTCAGTTGCACCTTCAACATATTTCACATCTTTAAACTGCAAATTGCAAAGATGGGTGGCTTTTTTTTTTTGCATTATCATATTGGATATAATTTTTGCCCTAGGAACTGGAAAATGCTCCTTCACAGGATCAAAGGGTAGTTATGTCGTTTTGCAAGCCCTCCATTAGGTTTCCCATTAAAAATGAATGCTGCTAATAATTTCATTTATATGCATTAGTATTTTGGGAAAAAAATACCTTCACTGAATTTGCCTTGAAATT
>PVKM010002846.1:0-61601 GCA_004027735.1 Carollia perspicillata
GCAACACCATAAAATGGAGTAAAAATAGTCTCTTCAACAAATGATGTTGGGAGAACTGGGCAGCTACATGCAAAAAAATGAAGCTCGAGCACCAACTCACACCATACACAAAAATAAATTCAAGATGGATAAAAGACTTAAATGTAAGCCGTGACACCATTAAAATCCTAGAGGAGAACATAGGCAGGAAAATCTCAGATATCTCACAAAGCAACATTTTTACTGACATGTCCCCCAGAGCAAGGGATATAAAGGAAAGAATAAACAAATGGGATCTCATCAAAATAAAAAGCTTCTGCACAGCTAAAAAAAACAGCATTAAAATAAAAAGAGAAACAACGATATGGGAAAACATATTTGCCAATGATACCTCAGACAAGGGTGTAAGGAGAAAAGATCTCATTGATCCTCAATCTAATTGAGATTTCCTAACAAGAAGAATGGAAATAATTAACCCCCTTAATTTTCTAGCATAATCTTAAATGTTCAGACATGGAGGGTCTAGTTTTAAATCTGACTCCATTTTTTCCTTTCCTTACCATTCCTCTTCCAAGGATGAATGATAAAGTTGTGAGATTCCATGTAGTATATGTATACATTCCATGCAGTATATGTGCACAAACAATGGAATATTACTCAACCATGATAAAGAAGAAAATCCTTCACATAGAACAACATAGATGAACTGTGAAGGCATGCTAAATGAAATAAATTAGAGAAAAACAAATATTATCTCTACAGTATTACTTATATGTAAAATCTAAAAGAGGCGAACTCATATAAAAAAAGAGCATAATGGTGGTTACCAGGGACTGGAGCATGGGGGAAATGTGGAGATATTGGTCAAAGGCTTAAAAAAACCTCAATAATAAGGAATCAAACCACCAGATTAAAAAATGAGCCAAAGATTTTAATAGACACCTCACTAAAGAATACACACACAAGATGGCAAACAATCATATGAAAAGATGTACCTAACAATATGTCATCATCAAATGCAAATAAAACATCAATTAGATATTACTGCACACCTATTAAAATGCCAAAAATCTCAAACACTGACAACACCAAATTACAGTAAGGCTCTGGAGCAACACGAACTCTCTTATATTGCTGGTAGGAATCCAAAATGGTACACTTGTCTGGAAGACAGTTTGGTAGCTTGTGCTAAGTGAAATAAGCCAGGTAGTGAAAGACAAACACCATGTGGTCTCACCTTTAACAGGAACCTAAACAACAAGACAAGCAAATAAGTAAAATATAACCAAAGACATTGAAATAGAGAACAGGCTGACAGTGACCAAAGGGGAGAGGGAAGGGGAATTATGGGGAAAAAGGTAAGGGTTTGCAGGAACAAGTGTAAAGGACACATGGACAAAAACAAAGGGGGATGTGGAAATGGGAGGGAGGTGGGGAGGGCTGGGGGTGGGCTAGAATGGGAGTAAAAGACAGAAAACTGTACTTGAACAACAATTAAAATTTTAAGAAATTAAAAAACCTGAACATTCTTTTACCATACAGTTCAACAATTGTGTGACTTAGTATTTAGCCAAAGGAGTCAAACACTTATGTTATATAAAAACCTGCACGTGGATGTTTATAGTAGTTTTATCCATAATTTTCCCAATTTAGAAGCAACCAAGGTGTTCTTCATTAGGTGAAGGATTGATAAATTGTGGTACATACAGACAATGAAATATTTCACTATAAAAAAGAAATGAGCCATCAAGCTATAAACAGACATGGGGGATTTTAATGCATGATGCTAAGTGAAATCAGCTGTATACTGCATGATTCCAGGTATACAGGATATGCATTCTGGAAAGGGCAAAACTACTGAAACAGCAAAAAGATCAGCGGTTGTCAGTGTTCGGGAATGGGTGGGGGGATGAATAGGCAGAGCACATAGAATTGTTAGGGCTGTGAAAATAGTCCGCACAATACCGTGATTATGGATATATGGCATTATTATTTTCCCAAACCCATGTAATGTACAACATTAAGAGTGAACATCAATGTGAACTTTGGATGATTATGATGTATCACTGTAAATTCGTCAATTGTAACAAATGTGCCACTATGTTGCAGGATGCTGGTAGTGGGAAGGTATGTGGGAGTGCAGGTGTACATGGGAAATTTCAGTTTTGCTGTGGATCTAATACTGCTCTAAAAAATAAAGGCAATAAAACCACCACAAAACCCCAAATACATACATGTGTTATTAGCTACCAAGACAGAGTTCCATTTAGTTTTTATCAGAGGAAACAATATAGTATTTAATTATATTAGACTATGAGATAAGATTAACACTATGAAATTGAACAAATTATAATAACAGAATACTCTTTTAAAACATTGTTCTCAATGTATGTCATTTTTATAGCTTTTGTGCCAATTTAAATAATATAAACTCCCATTATTTAAAACAAAATATTTACCAGGCACAGAGGTATATTTCACATGTTCCCTTTAATCATCCTGGCAAGTTAGAGAATACATTTTTTTTTTATATTTTATAGCAATGTGTGCCTGTCTCTGAGCTAGCCAGAGGCAGAGATGAGTACCTAGTCTAAGCAGCTACTAATCCCTCAATGCCCACCACTCTGTCTTGTTCTGTAACATCAAAATATTTTATCAGAATTTGGTACAATAAAGCAATTGGTGCACAAAAGAAATCTGAATATAGTCTGCTATATAAGAGCTAACTCACCTCTAATTAAAAAATACAGTAGAATTCAAAACCTAATATGCAAATGACCAAAGCATTACTGAAAAGGAAGTATACTGAAGTTAATGTTCTCTTTCACACATAAAAGTTACTTGTTGCACTATAAAGCATTTTAACAGTATACAAAAAAAGATCAAAAGTTAAAAAGAAAGTGGTAAATTATAAGAAAAATGAAATAAAAGTGTCATTAAAAATGGCTACATTCTTGGGTAAATTCTCCAAGATTTCAGAAAAATATACTAAATAGAATTTAAACATTTAAATTTAAAGTACAAAGAATAATGTTAATACATATAGTATCATATACCATTATTTGGAAATATATTTGTTCTTTATGAAAAAATAAAAGTGATTAATTATACAATCTAAAGTTTATGAACAGAAGTGGGGTCATTTCAACCTGCAATAACCTAAAATATAATTTTAAAAATCATCTAAGACTGTTTTATCTTTTCAAAAAATTTCTATTATATGTGGTTAGTATTTAAATAACTAACATAAATTTATATTTTTGGACATATCTATATATATACTTTGGGGAAATTGATAAAAATGGACAAATATCGATTTAAATTCAGCAATGACATAGCTCTCAAATTGATGATGTACATTAAATAAAAAATGTTAATAGATGTTTGAAATTGATTAATTCTGTTTTCTATCACTACTGTTTGGCATAAAAATAAGAAAGTTCCAATATATGGACTATATCTCTGTTGGTGGAAATGTATTAAGTGTGTACACTAAAGGAAAGGTTTGCCTTTCTGATCTCCATATATATATGCAGACCATATAAAATAAAATAAAAATAAAAAACACCAATACAACTTTCATGGGTTAGTGATGGTAGTACAGGGGCAGCAACGTTATGAGCGAATAAAGTTCTTTGCAGGGGTTGGTACTGGTAGAGCATCAGTTCTGTGTTAATTCTCAGGTTTAATGACAAAAGAGCCCCTAGAGGCAAAACTAGCAAGAAGTGGAAATAAAAATCAACTGCAAATTAACTTAATTTAAACTTTAAACAACATAGTGGACCTTGGAGATCTGTAGTATAGAGCTGCAATATCAAATAATAAAGTATGAATTTAAAAAGATGGAAGATTTATCCTTATCCTTTGATGTTTGCCTCAGACAGCAAGGTGTTATTCTGGAGAAGGTGTTGATTTCATATAATAATTATGAAAGACTAGCTTGTGCACTAATATTTATGAAAAATCACATTTTGAAGAATCGGGGATTTGTCAGTTCAAAACAAATGTCACTTAGCTGTATGAACTTCAAAGATATTTCTAATAAACATTCTGAAAATCATAGAGTCAAAGAGTCCTGGAATGGGAAGAGAGTATGCAGTATTCAAGCATAAGATGGTTATTTTCAGGTAATAATAGTGAGAGTATAAGGTGTTGCCTCAGTTTGCTTTTATCACAGAGCCATGGATTACTTACCAGTTTCAGTAACCCTATGAGCGATTCCAGTGAGAATTGATGGTTCTTGCTGTAGCCAAACATTTCAGGTGATATCAAAGCCCTATACAATCGACATCCCAAAATCTTATCCTATGAAAAGTATAAGCAGGGTGGGACAAAAGTAGATTTACAGTTGTCTGTATGGAAAATAATATAATAATTAATAAACTAAGATAGGAGTAAACTGTTTTGCATACTCACAACTGTAAACTTGCTCTTGCACCACCCGGTATTCAAACAATTGATTTTAATAAAGTCACCATTTATTGATGATAAAAATTTATAACTGTTCTTTAAGTGTAAATAAAACAATGCGTTAAGAGGCTCTAAGGGTTTAACCATTGGTATTGTGTTATGGCAAAATATAACGGGGAAGCACTGGACTCCGAAGTGAAACATATTCTAGACTTGGGATGGGTGACCGCAGCAAAACAGCTTCAGTGACACTTGGAGGGAGATCACACATCCCCTATTCGTTTGTTTGTGTAATTTTATTTATTTATTTATTTATTTATTTATTTATTTATTTATTTATTGTTAATTTGTTGTTTTAGTTGTTGTTCAAGTACAGTTTTCTGTCTTTTACTCCCATTCCAGCCCACCCACCCCTCCAGTGCTCCCCACCTCCCTCTCATTTCCACCCCCTTAGTTTTTGTCCATGTGTCCTTTATATTTGTTCCTGTGACCCCGTCTCATTTGTTTTGATGTCAAGAAGAATAAAGCTGCTATGAACATTGGGGTGCATAGGTTCTTTTGGATTGGTATTTCAGGGCTCTTAGAATATAATCCTAGCAGTGGAATTGCTGGGTCAAAAGGCAAATCTATTTTTAGTTTTCTGAAGGGGTAAAAGGCAGAAAACTGTACTTGAACAGCAATTAAAATAAAATAAAATAAAATAAATAAAAGAAGAAGAAGAAAGCTTTGTAATAGTATGTATTCATTTGTGATTGTATATATTCTATTTGTGATTGGCATCCAGATCCAGAGGGTTATTTAATTTGTTTTGTTTTAATTTTTTGTGAGTTTCTTTGAGCCAAATTGAAGACAATTGCCAGGAAGCAAGATTTGAAATTCTCTCTAGATACTAGAATTACTGTTCAGCTATTTTCTCACGCTCAGCTTGATTTTTCATTAGCTTCAAAATAGCACAACTTCTCATTTTATACAGTAGTATTTTTTGTGTGTGTCCTACTGTTTGGTTATCCACTGGTATACCACAGACTACCACAGAAGCTGGGAAACAACAAATCTCTTATTATCACTCATAGTTTTACGTGTTGACTGGACTTAGCTAAGCAAGTCTGCTGTTTTGCTTGGGGCCCCTAACTTGTCATGGTTAGATGGCTTCTGGGTGTGGAGTCTGGAGAAGTATGCTCTCCAATGTTTGTGACTCGGTCTCTCTTCTCTCTCTCTGTGCAAAGGGCCACTCTCTTTCCATCTGACACTTACACATGTCTCTGCCCATGGTCTCTCCCTACAGTCTTTTCAGTAGTGTAGAAAATTTTTTGTATACCTTTCTCTTAGGTATCCACACAGTGGGAATCCCAGTAAGCAGAAGCTGACAACTCTCATAAAGGCTAGTTTAGAATGGAATTACCATTTCTTCTGATGCATTTTTAGGTCACAGGGTCAGTTTAGGTTTAACATGGGAGGAACTATACCAGAACATGAATAATAGAAGACGTGTTTATAGTAGGGTTGTAACAGGGAATAAAAACTTTATACTACTCTGACTTAACATGAAATAAAATTAGGGTAAGATGTACTAACAAAATGATACAAGAACTCACATACTGACTGTTCTCTTATAAGCATATTGCCAGCACCAGCAGTTAAAGCTCCTGCTTGTATAAGAAATGGCCTTGACCGCAACTTCAGCTGACAGAGATTGCCCAATTGCAGGGATTTGGCTGGCACTGACCAGCCCCACGATGCTGACATTAAAGATCCATATCAGGGCCAGCAAGGACACTGCCTGCACATCCCCAGCCTCTCTCCTGATCTCTTTGTTCTGCTTTTCCTCTCCCTCATTATGAAACCCCTGCCTGCACTGAGATGTTGAGATGAGCTTTGACACTAGAGTCCCCCTGCCTTCCAGGTTGCTGACACTTGAATAAAACCTCTTTCCTTTTTCCACCAGTACCTTCTCACGAGTTTGACTTTCATTGCAGGCAGCAGCCAAACCTGTTTTTTGGTTACATGGTGATATTTGCAGGCTGACTACCATATATACTTTACAGTTAAAATGAGAAATTACTCTATTCTTTATAAATAACAAAACATTTGTGTGGTAGGGACACAGAGGTATTTTTTTATATTGCATAATACAGATGGAAATAACTCTAAATGGAAAAGTTTACAAACTGGTTTCTGACCTTTCTTAGGCTCAGAAACAACTGAGGAGTTATTTTTTCAAAATTGTCCTTGAAACCCTCACTCAAAGAATTTATAGGAACATACCAGATCCTAGGTTCATGAGACATCAGCATAGATAACTATGTACTGAAACAAACACCTATACCTTAGTGTCATAACTATTTATATAGTAATAAGTAACTGGTGTTGATAAGATTCCACTGCACCCAAAAATGGAAACCAGTCATACACCACTGAGGAGGCTTCCAAAAGACGAGTAAAAGGTGACAGCACCTTGGATCTGATGGCTTCCCTGAGTTGATGCAATCTCTGTCCACCCAGTCTTCCTTCTCATAACTACAAGGAGTGACTGGGACCCTAGAAACTGACTAGAAATGGTGAGATTTTTTAAAACTAGGCTTTTATCTTCTTCCTTTCTTTTGGTGTTTTGTCAGTCCTATATTCATTCTCAAATCAAGTAACATTGTTTCAGATAAAGTCTGTTACATTTTGTAGCTCTGTTGTCCATGTGACACCAACACTGCTGCTGCTAGCTGAGCATGTGTTTATGAAATTCCAGCTGTTTTTCCCTCTCTTCTCCCTTTTTCTTACTCTTGGATACTGGCAGGTAGCTAACTCATTAGGTGGGATAATTTTCCTTGAGCTAGATATACGTGTAATTGATAGAATCAGTGCCACTAAATTCTCTCGGGTAATGGCTTGACTGCACAACTATGAGAGAGTTTGCACATTGAAGGTAAAAGGAGTCAACTCTTACATTGCTCACTGCTCCTGTCACTTCGAATCAGGTCTACGTGCCAGCAGAAGCCAGACAACTAATCTGGAGCTTATTAGTTCCCGTTCTAAAACTGATCAACACTGTGAGGCATCTAATTACTACCAACTCAACTAGTTTAGTAAATTTAGAAAAAAAGAGACATTGTCATTGACAAACCTGCTTCCTTTCCTATGTAGTCAACAGCCAGCCCTTGTCTTCTGGCTTCTTTGCTTCTAAGTTGATCTAAGTGATAAAATGAGATAAGAATGAAAATGTGTCACTTCTAGGATAAAATGGTAAAGAAAAAAAAATAATGGAATTTTGCCTTTGTCTGATTCCTTATCCCCTAGGCTGTATAATTCTAGGTATAATTCTGAGTTAATCTGAAATCGCAGGTTAAAATTAAAAAAATTGGGGGCCTGAATTAGTTTCTCCTAAAGAACTCCTTCATACCTGTAACTGTTCTGTGCTGGACAATCAGTAAAATATAGTGTGATACACTATAACCAATATAGAAATCGGTACAAGTAACTGGAGGTTGGTGTAACAAAAAAAAAGTAAGTATTTGACCTTGGATGGAGAAGTTGGGCACTGAGTAATAAACAAGTTAGAAGCTAGAAAGTTGTTGATATATGTCATTTAGGTAAAAATATGTGGATAAAATGTCGCCTATTATAACTTTGGAGGCAAACCTCAAGACTGTAGACATGGCGTATTCTGGCAAAGTAGTTAAAGTGAAGTTTTAGTGTGTATGGCTGATTTTTAACCATTTAATAGAGTCCTAATAGAATTAGATGAGCTCAGGAAAAGAATGGTTACTTTCTAGGCCAATATGAAAATACATTCATAGAGTCTAGGAATTTGAGGTCTTAAATGATTAGAAAAAAATTTTAAATAGGAAATAAAAGATTGAAAACATTATTTATTGGGGGAATTTGGAGACGTGGGAATAAAAGAAGGTGAATTATTATCAGTTATTCTGCGTACAGTTAGCATGATGTTAATACTGTGCAGAACTGAAATACCTGATGCTGTGAGATTAACCCTTGACTTTGGGCTGAGGGGTTAACAAGATAAATGATTTGACAAACACTAGTTTCTTCTCTAATATGATCACAAGCTGGGTTCCAAGACTGTTTCCAGTTTCTGTTATAGAATGGTACCATCTCATCCCGCAGCCTTGTTCCTCCTCCTCAGTACTAATATTTGGTGGGATATCAGCCCTCTCTTGCAGTGAGTTGGACTGGGTTCTAAACTTTTCAACTGTAGCTTTATGATTTGTTAAACCAGTAATGTTTACCCTGATTGCCAATTCAGTATTCAACAAGTATTGCTGCCTCCACTACTCATCTCTAGCTCATTTCTGCAAAGCAAGTTTAAGTTCTCAAATGATCTTGCCCTTCAGAACGTCTAGTTTCTCTTTGTAGCTGGACTTCAGAGCATCAGTTTTGGACATTTTAGTCTTTACCTTTCCTTAGGGGTTTAAACAACACACAATAAATCATAAAGTGAGCTGTGAATATTGTACAATCCCCAAGGAAAATATCTCTCAACTGTCCTTGAAAATATGTCCATGAAAAATAACAAATCCCTGGAGGGTTATGGACTATGGGGTTAGGAGGAAGATGATTTAAAAAAAAAACAGACCCAGAGTTTCAAAAGGAAACTTATTCCATTTACAAGTCTGAAAAAACACATACTGCTTATCCCACAATATTTTAACATAACTAGAAATGTAACATTCTATGAATTAACAATGCCTGGGTTTGCTTACTTTTCTAAGTGAGAGATTTCATGGAGGTTATCCTGTCATTGGTCTAATATTTTAAACTGATTTTGGAATGTGTCAAACTATTTTCTTTATTTCAAAGGTTTCCAGACAAGAGCACCTCTATCTGTTCCTTACAGAGAAGACTGCACATCCGCTAAAGGCCCTGGACCTTGACCCTGATGCAGGGACTGCATGGTGCGTTGGCTCCTCTACTTTTAGGTGGGTGATAACATTTTAATTGTAAAGGTACACAACAATGTTTTTTTTTAACCCTAAGAGAAAATACATTTTTAGGTTAAAGAAAATATGTAATACACCAAATTAATGCATTTATCTTTATGCTAATGCAGATGTAAAATATATTTTAATAATTTTGAAAAAGGAATGTCCCATGAAGGCAAAACTAACTAAAATCATCAAAAGTTTCAACATTTCAGTGGAATTGCTGGGCCAAAGGGCAGTTCAATTTTTAATTTTCTGTGGAAATTCCATACTGTTTTCCACAGTGGCTGTACCAGTCTGCATTCCCACCAATAATGCACTAGGGTTCCCTTTTCTCCACGTCCTCTCCAACACTTGTTTGTTGATTTATTTATGATGGCCATGCTGACTGGTGTGAAGTGGTATCTCATTGTGGTTTTAATTTGCATCTCTCTGATGGCTAATGATGCTAAGCATCACTTAGCTCTTTTCATACTAAGAGCCTCAAACGCCAATCCAAAAGAACTGATGCATCCCAATGTTCATAGAAGCACAATTTACAATAGCCAAGTGCTGGAAGCAACCTAAGTGCCCATCAGTAAATGAGTGGATCAAAAAACTGTGGTACATTTACACAAAGGAATACCATGCAGCAGAGAGAAAGAAGGAGCTTATACCCTTTGCAACAACATGGATGGCACTGGAGAGGATTAGGTTAAATGAAATAAGCCAGGCAATGAGGGACAAATACCATATGATCTCACCTTTAACTGGAACATAATCAACAATAGAAAAAAGCAAACAGAATATAGCCAGAGACATTGAAGTTAAGAACAATATAACAATAACTAGAAGGGCAGGGGGAAGGGACAATGGTGGGCAGGGTTTTCAGGAACTACTGTAAAGGACACATGGGTACAACCAAGTGGGAGTGTAGAAGCAAGGGAGGGAACTGGGTCTGGCTGGGGTGGGGGGGGGCAGGGGTGGGGGAAAATGCAGACAAGTGTAATTGAACAATAATAAAAGAGAAGAAAAAGTTTCAATGTTGCTCTGGTTGGAATGAAAACACAATGGGTATTTGGTGACAAAAATGCCAAACTGGTAGACACAGTGGTATGTTTCCAGTGAATATTTGTTATTATTTTTCTTAATAGGCAAAGAAAACTATTATATTGGTCTGCTTCCTTGTATTTAGATGCCTTTATGTAATTATCATTCCTAAAGGAGAGAAAGAGAAAGGAAATTGTCAGTTTCAGGCATGGATATTTAATTAATATCACATATATCTTATCCATATTCCCTCTCATTCTCCATTGACCAGCTCAGTGGTTCAGACCTCCCTAGAACCCCATGTAAAATGGGCTTGTGTCCCTGAAAGAATGCATCAAAGGTCTCTGATAGGCCATACCGTACTTTGATGTGAGAGTGAAATGTTTTGTTATATTTGAGGTTATATGTTAGTCACTAATGTTATATACCCTAAATAATGCCAGGGTAAGTTGAATAAACCAGAATATCTTTTGAGTTAATTTTCTTAATTAACAGATAATATATTTGTTTGTGATACATTTTATGAAAAATATTCTCGTTTCATGAATCCTAAGTATTCTATAATAAGTAAATACATCTATTTTTCAAAGGTAGAAGAACCATATTTTTTTTCCTGCCAAACACAGGCTAATACCTAATTTAATTTTTTGAAGTTTAACTTATTTTTTATATTTTATTACTTTATTGATGTTCAATTACAGTTGTCTGCATTTTCTCCCCACCACCACCTCTCCACCCCAGCCAAACCCACTTCCCTCCCTTGCTTCCACCCTCCCCCTTGGTTTTGTCCATGTGTCCTTTATAGTAGTTCCTGAAAACCTTGCCCCTTCCACTGTCTCCTCCCACCTCTCCTCTGGCTATGGTTAGATTGTTCTTAATTTCAGTGTCTCTGGTTATATTTTGGTTTCTTTTTTCTTTTGTTTATTATGTTCCAGTTAAAGGAACAAATACCATATGAGTACATATGGTATTTGTCCCTCACCA
This sequence comes from Carollia perspicillata, assembly GCA_004027735.1. Classification (NCBI taxonomy): domain Eukaryota; kingdom Metazoa; phylum Chordata; class Mammalia; order Chiroptera; family Phyllostomidae; genus Carollia; species Carollia perspicillata. The sequence continues at coordinate 11,334 of PVKM010002846.1, forward strand.
CCTGGTTGACTTCACTTAGCATAATGCTGTCCAGTTCCATCCATGCTGTTACAAAGGGTAGGAGCTCCTTCTTTCTTTCTGTTGTGCAATATTTCATTGTGTAAATGTACCACACTTTTTTGATCCAGTCATTTACGGATGGGCACTTAGGTTGCTCCAGCACTTAGCTATTGTAAACTGTGCTGCCATGAACATTGGGGCGCATCAGTTCTTTTGGATTGGTGTTTCAGGGCTCTTAGGGTATAATCTCAGCAGTGGAATTGCTGGGTCAAAAGGCAGTTCCATTTTTAGTTTTCTGAGGAAATTCCATGTTGTTTTCCACAGTGGCTATTTTTTAATCTAACTCCTAAGACTAAATACTCTGAATCATGCACATATACCTTTGAAAATTGCCTATGTTGTCCTGGCTGGTGTGGCTCAGTGCATTGAGTGGTGACCTGTGAACCAAAGGGTTGCTAGTTCAATTCCCAGTCAGGGCACAGATCTGTGTTTCAGGACAGGTCCCCAGTTGAGGGTGCGTGAGAGTCAACCACACACTGATATTTCTTTCCCTTTCTCCCTCCCTTCCCTTCCCTCTAAAATTAAATAAATAACATCTTAAAAAATAAAAATTGTCTATTTTTCATATTTCACAAAGAGAATAAAGCCATTTTTTTCCTGCCACAGGATTATCTCTGATATGACTTTTTATTTCAACTTGCCATACTTATATTAAATAGTCTCAAACACGCACCTTAAATCTCCTACCCCATGAGCTTTAGAGTGTCACTTCCTTCTTTCATACAATGAAAATAATATTATTCACAATGATTGTCATAACTGTAATAAGTTTTAACTTACCTACTATAGGTAAAAATATTTTGTAAATTGTAAAGCACTGAATTAATGGAATTGGTGACTGTTGTATTGAATCGTAAATATAAGAACATTTGCTGGCTAGTAAAAAGGCAAACCAATCTCTAACAATAGTCAGTTTACAACATTCTTATGTCTTCTAAGGAATAAGAAAAACAATAAAGTAGAGAGAATTAAATATAAACTTTGGTTAATTTTTTTTCTTTTATGAAGCTGTGTATTATGAAACTTAGAAATCATATCAAAACTCCTTTTTACTCCTTGTTCTCCTAAATTGAGAACAAGGTCTAGTATAAGACTGTTACATAGCAATATCTGTTATAGAAAACATTATGGCCTCAGCAATTAAAAGACACAATACCTCATATTTTACTAAATAGGCAGTAATGAGAACATTGTTTATTTTTCCTTTAAATCTTAGACACTAGACACAGTCAAATATTAAGGTAGGGAGACAACCAAATAGCCCTGCTTTGTGTCCCTCTTATTCTCCATTTTACAGACGATGTAAGTAAAATTCAGAGACAATTATTACTTTTTTCCTTAATTTTACTTGGTAAATTCATGGATGCCAATGTGCCAATAAGCTAAACTACACTAATGGGTAAATGATGAACTTCAAACAGCATGAGCCAATGAGAATAGCGTGAGGGAATATTTTGTACAGGCTGTCTTTTATAAAATAATTCCACAAAATATAATGCCATGAGATAAACATTAAGGATTTATTTAAAACTGTGAAAGTTGTGTGCATTTCTTTTTGAATAGTTTCAGATTCCACATCCTTTAATTTTTTTACTTATGTTGGGGAAAATATTTTTTTTGCAAACATTCAAATGTGTGTGATACCAGGGTATTTTCTTTTTCTTAAGTTAAAAAATCAGATGTATGCATGCATTAGCTGACCCTGCTAGATGGGAAAAATTTTATTATTCATTATAAAATACCTTCTAGTTTTTTCCGGACCCCAACAGCAGCACAGTTTCTTCACTGAGTTTAAAAAAAGGCACTAAGATTTTTAATACTATTTTTAACTTAAAAACTCCATCATAATTTCAAGAGTAAACACACTATTATTCAAAAATATATACTTAGGAATCATTTTAGATATTTTATAATAACATCTGTGTATGTATATAAACAAAATATACTTAAGTTTCTGATTACTGGATACATATCAAGCAGTAAATATAAAAATACTTGGAATTTTATTCACCAATAATGAAGAATTTATGATGTTTTTCTAAAGCATATTCATTTAACATATATACTTATCTCCAAGTTCAAAGCCCAAACCAAATATATTTTTTGTTAATTTTAGTGTATTGGCATGAATTATTGCTTATTATTCTTGGTATATAAATGAGTGATAACTACATAAAAATTATACTCAAAGAAAAAAAGCAAGTTCAGCAAAAAATGGATATAAATAACTTTAGATGAAAGAAAAAGAAAAATACTGGGTTATCTCATAAAACACAAAAAAAATGAACGACTGTATTTTAGGAATGATTAGAACTAGTTTTACCTTGGGACCTTAAAGAAGAAGTATTCCTGGATATTTTAAGCAGTCTGTTATTCCAAATTGCTATGTTCTTAAAAATATTATTGGCATAGCGTGGATCCATCTGTCTACTCTTAGACAAAATAACAAAACCATAGATGCTTAGAAACCACTCAAATGTTGAAGAGAGAAAAATCAAAATAAAAAAACTAAGCATGAATTTTAGTATATGTCACTTATAGGTATCCAACACATTTGGAGAAGAAAAGCAAAAACAACTCTATATGTTTAAGTCTCTAGAGTTTGCATATATGGGAGAGATAATTTTGTTCAGCTCTTCTATTTTGTATAAGTATGTAGAGAAAGGAGCATATTCAATATTGATTCATTCATTGGTCTATTGTCCATGAAATAATTTTAATTTGTTTTGGAAGTAATATGGTAAATTAAGCAATCCAATATATGGTGACAAAGATTTTTCAGTGTTGAGACACTAACGCAATTATGTAGAGCTGTATTTGAATAAGATGGATAATTATTTCTTTGAATGACTTGCTTCATATGTGGCTATGTCCTTTCATATATCTTATATCTCAATACGTGGTGAAGAAAAATGGTAGGAACAAAAATTGACCAATTAGACTAATTTATAATGTAAGAATATGTTACTTTTCAAACTGATTCTTTAGATTTCGTGCCACTGATGAATGACATTGAGGTTCAGTTTGTTCAAATGGACTATGATTAGAGTTGTGACACTGATTATTCTAGTGTCTTATAATTATTACAAACCTTTAAGTGAATTTACAAATTATTTTTTAAAGATTTTATTTATTTATTTTTAGAGAGAGGAGAAAGGAAGGAGAAAGAGAGGGAGAAAAATATCAATGGGTGGTTGCCTTCACACATCCCCAGTTGGGGACCTAGCCCACAACCAGGCATGTGCCCTGACTGGTAATTGAACCAGTGACACTTTGGTTCTTAAGCCCACACTCAATCCACTGAGTCACACCACCCAGGTCTGAACTTATTAATTTTTAATCCTCAACTTTAGTAGATATCCAGCATTTGTGGATATTGTTCCAGCTTTGACACATTTTTATTTATAAAATGTAATTTTCAAAATCTTTATGGAAAATATTTTAGTTATTGAATAGCCATATTTATTTTTTTCTTTTTAATACTATGAAGGCTAAATAATCCTTCCATAACCCTAAATATTATCCTTTATTGTTATTAAGAGTATTAAGTATTAAGTGCTGTTATTTTACACATTCTTAATATTTCAGCACACTTAATGGTATACCTACATTTCTACAAACTAACAGAATCTATAGATACAATGTCAATTTATAACTCTATTTATCTAATTTAAAATTAGCCATTTAAAACATACAATTAAATGGAGTTTAGTACATTTACACTGTTGTGGGACCATCACCACTGTCTAGTTCCAGAACATTTTTATGGCTCCAAAGAGAAACCTGTACCTATCAAAAAGTCACTTCCATTTCCTGTTTTTTTTTTTTAGCTCTAAGAAAACAATAATTTGCTTCCTATCTCTGTATTTGCATATTCTGGGTATTTCATATAAATAGAAACACACAACATGTGTGACATTTTTAAAAAATTGGCTTCTGTTGCTTAGCATGCTTTAAAAAACAAATAAAACTGTTGATGTTCAGTATTGAAATTTGAACATAGTTTTTTAGAATTAAATTTATGTGCTGAGGAAAGCTCTAGTGTATATAATGTAGTCAGTTGATGTGAAAATATGCTTACTCTAAATATCTTTTTGTTTTTGTGAGGAAGTAGACAGAGAGCACAGATTTGATCTTCTCTGGTAAACTAATAGCAGATGTCCTTGTTGTCAGTGTCATCTGGAATTAATTTACTGTATTTCTTTTTCACATCCTCGCTTTTTGTACTTACTAGGTAATCAGAAATGGCAATTCACTTTCAGATGGGGATGAATGACGGTAGGCAAAGGATGGGAAAATGGGGACAAACAGAGACTTTGCTTGGGGTGGTGGGCACATCATGCAGTTTTCAGATGATGTTTTATTGAGCTATATCACTTAAAACTGTATTGTTTTTGAACCAATGGCATCCCGATAAAATCAATAAAAATAAAAAATACAATAAAAAAGTAAAATGAAGGCATGGAAGGGAGAGGAACAAGCCCGGGAGTGATGCATATTCTTCCTCCTGCCGCAGCCATGCTGGGCTAGATGGACCCCTGGTTAAAAGGCCACAATGAGCTACAGAAGGAGTGCAGTGTGCCTTCCACAGTCCACCTCAAAAGCTGATGCACTGGATACCTGTGAACAATGGGGCCTGGGGTGGACATACTGACCCCATAGCTCCCACCATCTGTGGGACTGCAGGACCCAGAACCACAAGAAGATGCAGATATAATGGCAAACGGTGAGCTCTTGTTCCAATTTTAGGCACCTTGGTAGCAACTCCAGTGCCATAAGTCGTAGTCCAGTGCTAACAGGAGCACTGGGGAGAGAGGTTCCCTTCTGTGGACCATCAGGTGTCCCTAAGGTGGACTGAGGTGTGGTTTGGGTGTCAGTGAGGATGGTTTGAGGTAGTGCAGCTCCTTCAATGTGAAGGAGCTGATGGAGGGACCGCAGGGTGCCTGTGATCCACATTGTATTGAATTTGGTAAACTGACATGAATCTTACACCACAGTCTAGAGAAGATATGATTGTGGCAGCATAGCAAGGAGGACTAGTGTTCATTTCACTGTCATTATCATGTAAGGTTAGCTGAGAGGTCACATCGGAAGATTCCCTGGCTGTGATGGTAGCAGAGACCTACCCCATCTGAGTGGCCAGGGGCAAGGCGTCTGCTATTGCTGAAGAAGATGCAGGTTGAGTGGCACTGCCCCAGCCATGACCTCCGTTTTGTCTTTTTGCCCAGGTTTTTGTCAATAGCAAGGCAAGGCAACATAGGAGGTGGGGGCAGCTTGCCTAGATCCCACAGCAGTGGAGGCAGCAGCAGAAAGTGCACGGAAACTTGTCTTTCCAAGGGCTTCCTGCTGGCAGAGGCCAGTGGAGAATTGCTCCCTGATTGCTTTTCGGCATCCATCTCCTCACACAAAGTCAGTGAACTTAGAAAGCTGGGTGGATAGCCTTCACTCAGACTTCCCCTGTGGACCTCTTGCAAGAAGTGAGAACTCCCTTGGTCTCCAGTGTCATAGATGTTAGTGGTAGATCTGCACTTTTAGGGTTTTTTTTTTCTGGTCATTCTCTCCCTTGTTCTGCACCTGATTGTCTTCATTCTTTGCCATCCCTGGTGGGCACTCCTCTTGGAACTTCACCTCCATCTCCCTTGGGCAAGGAAATGAGACCTGGATGGCCCTGGCTTCTCAGCCTTGTCTCCCTGCTCAGGTGGTGAACACAGGAGAGAAAATCTGCACCCTGGAGGAGGGATATAGACCTTTCTCTAGGGTCCAGACATCCTAGAATTCTGAGCAGACAGCATGGGCTTCTTTGGAGGATCCTTCCAGTTCACCATGGGGAGGACCCCCAGAGGGAAGCTGAAGTCTATGGGAGAGGATACCACCTTTTTGGTCTGATTTAAAAGCCAGATGCTCCACGTGAAAGATGCTGGGGAAACAACCTGTGACCAGGGTCCACAGCATGTGCAGGGGCATCGGAGTGGTCTCAGTCAGGTGGAGCATCACCACAGTGAACTGGGAAAACCACTGGATGATGGCCGCCAGACAAGGGATGGTGATGTATTAAAACAAGTTTTAATGTAATATTTGTGAGCATTGTTTAACTTTTAACCACAAAAACAATAGAGCACAAGACAGCAGTGATGAATAGCTACATTTAGTGTTACATTAAGTTGCCAATTAAATTGCCCCAAAGAGAGGAAATTTAATTATATTTATACCAGCAACACTAAGTATTATGTCATGCTATCTGGTATACAATAAACAATTGATTAGAAAAAAGACACTTGATTTAACCAACTGCTTTTCTAAAATAAAATTGACTAAATAGAAAATTAAATAAATATGCTTTTTGTCATTCATTTTTTAAAATTTTTATTTTAGTTGTTGTTAAAGTACAGTTTTCTGTCTTTTAATCCCATCCCAGTCCACCCCCAGTCTGCTCCCCACCTCCCTCTAATTTCTACCCCCCTTAGTTTTTGTCCATGTGTCCTTTATATTTGTTCCTGTGACCCCTTCCCCTTTTCCCCTGAAATTCCTTCCCCTATCCCCTCTGGTTACTGTCAGCCTGTTTTCTATTTCAATGTCTTTGGTTATATTTTTGCTTGCTTGTTTGTTTTGTTGTTCAGGTTCCCGTTAAAGGGGAGATCATATGGTATTTGTCTTTCACCACCTGGCTTATTTCACTCAGCATAATGCTTTCCAGTTTCATGCATGCTGTCACAAAGGGTAGGAGCTCCATCTTTCTTTCTGCTGCATAGAATTCCATTGTGTAAATGTACCATAGTTTTTTGATCCATTCATTTACTGATGGGCATCTAGGTTGCTTCCAGCACTTAGCTATTGTAAATTGTGCTGCTGTGAACATTGGGGTGCATAGGTTCTCTTGGATTGGTGTTTCTGGGTTCTTAGGGTATAATCCTAGCAGTGGAATTGTGGGGTCAAATGGCACATCTATTTTTAGTTTTCTGAGAAAATTACATACTGTTTTTCATAGTTGTTGTACCAGTCTGCAATCCAACCAACAGTGTACTAGGGTCCCCTTTTCTCCACATCCTCTCCAACACTTGTTGTTTGCTGCCTTGTTTATGATGGCCATTCTTACAGGTGTGAAGTGGTATCTCATTGTAGTTTTAATTTGCATCTCTTTGATGGCTAGCGATATTGAGCATCTTTTCATATGTTTCTGGATCCTCTGTATGTCCTCTTTGGATAAGCATCTATTCAAGTCCTTTGCCCATTTTTTAATTTGATTGCACTTTCATATTTTATTAAAACCATTTTAAACCAAAACAAACAAACAAACAAAAAACATTGAAGACAAGAGAGTAGAGAATCTGAAAGACTATGAGTTACCATTGGCATAATTGACTTCTTGATTCCACTATTACTTTAGGCCATTTTTCCTTTTGATTTCAAACTATGTGAGATATCAAACTTCCTCTGTATTTAATCCAATGTGAATTAGAGTTTAGAGGAGATAATTGCTTCTTAATTGGTACAATCACTTTGGCAGAAATGTTTGCTTATTTATAGCAACATCTCATTGTCTCTTTTCTCTTTTCATTCATATTTATGTCATGTGTCAAAGTGTTGATTAAAAGTGCATTTCTCTGTTTTTCTCATAGTTACACCTGGACCTATAGCTAAGTCCTGGCCAATGAAATATTAGCAGAAATAAATTATTAGAGAATTCAGTAGGAGCACAGTAAACAGAGGGGTTCTTATATTCTCTTCATTCCACTACTTATAATGTAGATACAATATAGTACAGCTCTGTGGGTAAATATTTAACCTCAGAGACATAGGTGAAGGTTGAAAACAGTTGTCTTATCTTAAATGACTAGTTTTCAGCATGTTTTTACATAAGAGAGAATTAAAATTCTACTTTGTTTAATCTTTTTAAAAAATGTTATTTATTTATTTTTAGAGAGGGGAATGGAGGGAGAAGGAGAGGGAGAGAAACATCATGTGTGGTTGAGTCTCACATGCTCATTACCAGGACCTGGCCATCAACCCAGGCATGTGCCCTAGACTGGGAATAGAACCAGCAACCCTTTGGTTTGCAGGCTGGTACTCAATCCATTGAGCGACACCAGCGAGGGCTAACCTTTTATTTTTTAGTTTGTGTATGGAAAGTCAAAACTAATTTTAACTTACACTGACCAAAAAATGCTTCTGATTGCCACTCACTTCTTTGTTATGTTAAAACTAGGATAAAGATGTCCTTCACATATTAATATATTGGCATTATAATTTATTCATTAGTGTCCAGTACATTAGATTAGTGCCAATCTATCCAACCATGGAGCCCTGGTAATATCAACATTCTGAAGCTAATCTCCATAATATTTCAGTTGTGTACTTCGGAAGATATTCAGCTGCATTTGGGATTTGTTTCCATATCTGCAAAATGGGATGACAATGCATATAAAGTACTCCTCTGTGTACATAGAATCCATCAAATTATGTTAGGTGTTGCTATTGAAGGCTTCAGACAGAAGCTCAGTGATGCTGAATCAAATTAATGTTTGCCCTTTCTGAACAAGCAATTTAAATCTACAATACTTCACACAATTCTTAGTCATACTGGTTCCGAGATGTAAAGAAATATGTGGGTCTCTTCAAGTATTTTGCTCTGAGGTAGGAATATTTTAAATAAATGACCAAAGCTCTTAAATAAGTGTTCTCAAAATATGCTTTTGAGGATTAACAACATCTCATCCAGAGTGCAGGCGCTTATAAAGCAGTAAATATTAGTAATAATGGTAGGAAATTATAAGGAAGGGTAGAAAAGTGTGGTAGAAAAAATCCTAAGATGGTCCCTGTATTAGTTTTGTAGGGTTGCTCTAACAAGATACCACCACCTAGGTGTTTCAACAGAAATTAATTTTCTTACAGTTCCGGAGGCTAAAAGTCCAAAATCAATATGCTGTCAGGGTTAGTCCTTCTACAGGCTGAGAAAGAAGAATCTGTTTCAGTCTTCTCACCTTGGCTTATAGATGTCTGTGTTAATATTCACATGGCATTCTCTTTGTATCTGGCTTTGTCTAAATTTCCTTTATTTATGAGGAAACCAGTCATAATGAAGTCACTTTAATTTGGTTACTTCTGTAAAGACCCTATCTCCAAATAAGCTCATGGTCTGACGTGTTGTGATAGGGACTTCAGTATACAAATTCGGGTTAAGACAATTCAACTTATAGCATCCTTCAGGGTCCCTATCCTTTGGTATGCGTGCCCTGAATTAACTAGCCCATGAAATTGAGTGGAATTTACATTTACTCTCCCTTTATTAGGTTATTTTATATGGTAAAAACAAAGGGATTCTTTTTTGCAGATCTATTTAGGTCTCTGGTTTGTTGAATTACAAATTAATCATAAGAAAAATAATTCTGTGGGAACTTCACTTAGTGAGGCAAGCCTGTTAAGAGGCAACCTAGAAGTCAGTAGCAGAAGAACACCTCAAATTGAAAACACAAGCTGCCATGTTATCAGAGAGAGTGAAATGTCAGGGAGTGGAGAGCAGCCCCTAGGAGATAAAGACTTTTGATCATGCTTGCAAGAAACAACTCAGTCAACAGACAATGAAGTAAGAAGACCCTGGGCCTTAGATGTAATACAAGTTTCATCTGACACCTTGATTTCAGCCTTGTTGAATCCTGTACAGAGCAACCAATTATCCTATACCTGAGCTCCTGGGCCATTGAAATAGTGAGATAAAAATTTTGTGTTGTTTTAAGCTGTTAGGATGTAATAATTTATTAAGATTCAGCAAAAAAGAGAAAACTAATACAAAAAATAAATGTGTAACAAGTGCATACCATATGAAAGATCATCCCTATTTGGAAGTAGATTTTTAGATAAAACATGAGTATATGTTACACAGAAAAGATTATAGTTTTAGCACATATTGATAAGCCTAGATGTGCACATTCAAAGTGTATTGACAAGCCTAGAGATGCATACTCAAAGTATATAAGTAATTAATTTAGTATGTGAAAAAGGGTCTATTGGGTGTTCAGTGAAAACTTGAATTTGGCCTCCTAAAATATATTTCATAATTATATCATATAATATAGCATTATATATATATTTACATTATTCATAGAGAAAGGGTTTGGGATGATATGTGCCAATGTGTAAATGGCTTGTATTTTTGAAGAATAGGATAACCAGTTAGGGAGTTAAGAGGGAAGGAAAAGATAATATTATTACTATGATTATTGCTTTTTTTTGAGAACAGAAATTTGTTCCTTTTTTACTTAACTAGTCAGGAACTCTGTTAGTGAAACTGAGTTTAACCAAGTCAAGGGCTGACAAATAAAAAATGTATTTTAACATTAAAAAACAGAATCTGTACAGTGTTGTTAAGAAAGAATTAGAGGTTATAATGTTGGATCATAGTCATTGTGTCACATGGAATTAATGTATCTATTGTTACAAGAATAAAATCATACATAGGATTCCAATAAGTACGGCAGACCTGGTTCAAATCTCAATTCGTATGTTACTCAACTTCTTAGTATTTGAAATCCACATGTCATTCATTCATTCATTCATTTTTAATATGTAATGCCTTTTTAAAAATATTTTATTTATTTATTTTCAAAACCAAGAAAAGCAGGGAGAAAGAAGGAGAAAATCATCAATGTGTGGTTGCTTCTCTCATACCCCCTATTAGAAACCTAGCCTACAACCCAACCCAGGCATGTGTCGTAACTGGGAATCAAACTAGTGACCCTTTGCGTTACAGATTGGCACTTAGTCCACTGAGCCATAGCAGTCAAGGCTCACGTCACTTATATTTATGTTTTAAACCTAAAACAGGAGCAAAGCCACAGAAAAGGAGATCACCTGGAAGGTTAGCAACAGGGGAGTGGGAGGAGGCGGGGAAGGAGGTACAGATAATAAGTAGCATAGATGGTGGGGAGAAAATAGACAGGGAGAGGGCAAGAGTAGTGTGGGAAATGTAGAAGCTAGAAAACTTATGACACACGGACATGAACTAAAGGGGGGGAGTGTGAGTAGGAGGGGATGTGCAGGGTGGAGGGTAATGAAGGGGGGAATGGGACAACTGTAATGGAATAATCAATAAAATATATTAAAAAATAAAATTACTCAAAGGTCCCACTTATAGCTGAGATCACATGGTATTTGTCTCTCACTGCCTGGTTTATTTCAATTAGCATAATGCTTTCCAGTTCTATCCATGCTGTTGCAATGGGTAGGAGCTCCTTCTTTCTCTCTGCTGTGTAGAATGCTATTGCGTAAATGTATCATGGTTGCTTAGGTTGCTTCCAGCACTTGGCTATTGTAGATTGTGTGGCTATACCATTGGGGTGCATAGGTCTCTTGGATTGGTGTTTCAGGGCTCTTAGGATATAATCCCAGCAGTGGAATTGCTGGGTCAAAAGGCAGTTCCATTTTTAGTTTTCTGAGGAAATTCCATACTGTTTTCCTCAGTGACTGCACCAGTCTGCACACCCACCAATAGTGCACTAGGGTTCCCTTTTCTCTGCATCCTCTCCAACACTTGTTTGTTGATTTGTTTATGATGGCTATTCAGATATGATATCACTTTTAACAGGAATCTAATCAACAAAAGAAAAAAGCAAACAAAATATAACCAGAAACACTGAAATTAAGAACAATCTAACAATAGCCAGAGAGGAAAAGGGAGGGGACAGTGGGGAGAAGGGTTTTCAGGAATTACTATAAAGGACGAATGGACAAAACCAAGGTGGGAGGTGGAAGCAAAAGAGGAGGTAAGTTTGGCTGGGGTGGGGGGGCAGTGGTGGGGAGAAAATGCAGACAACTGTAATTGAACAACAATAAGGTAATTTAAATTTACTGAAAGGCCATCATATTCTCAAACTATAAAGTTAGTATTCTGATAAAATTTGTTCTCCTAATATAAAATTTGAAGAAATGAAAATTTCTTTATTCACTAAATGGGTGTTTCCGTTAGCTCCCTCACTTTCAATCTTTCTCCATATGGCTATGGTTCTGGTTCTTGACTTTTCATTTCACCCCACATACAACCAGCACCAATATTTTGCACTTTTACACTTTCGTATATTGCAAATTTGAACTAAGAAATCCTGACTATCTAAGCATAATGTCTTCCTTCTCAAGTTCAGTCATGCATCACTCCTTTCTTACTACAAGGGCTAAATGGAAAAGGACAGGATCCAGTCATGTGTGAAGAGGTTTAGAAGACTTTGAAGTGATTGTTAACGTTCAGAAGCAGGGTAAAATTAAAACTGTGAAGTGGAATAAATGCCATTGCACCTTTCAGAGATTTGTTTTCTTGCCTAAAAACCTTGCTTTAAGTGTTTTCAAATGTTGATTTTTTTTTCTGAAATTAGCTGTCCCCATTCCAATAAGCAATTAAATTTTGACCTTCTTGTTTTAAACAAGAATTCTGTCATAACTCCTTATTTCCTTATAATGTATATGCACTAGATTCAAGGAATTCCTGTTAAAATCTATATTAATGTCCCACAGAGTTTCAATTTGGTTTATATTTCTCTTGTTTTATTAGAGAGACTCCATCTGAGTAACATCGATATTTTTTAAATTGAACAGTATAAGGCATACTTTTTCTCAGCTTTCAAAATGGCTAAAGCTATCAGTTGTTCAAAAAATTGTTTTCAGTCCATTTTCTATTTTACCAGTTTTTCTGGTAACATATTTTCTATTATACCAGTTGAAAAATTACTCCACTAGAATAAAATCCATTGAAATTAACTGAATACCTCTTCTGGCCCATTTTGTAGGTAACAATGCCTACTGTTAATATATTGTATCTGCTCCTCATCTTTAAAAAAGACAGTGTTGGTTAGCTTTATTACCTTAATTTTTACAGTGTATTTTTGGAATAAGTGTTATAAAAATGATGCCCTTGCAAATAAAATGCGAAATCTGAACTAGATGCACTACATTGTTTTATAAACCCTAGTGTGATATAACACTTGAGATTTAAAACATTTGTCTTTAACTTTCATAGTCTCTTCCATTTAATGAATGATAATAGAATAAGATAATCAAAAGAATATTGAATTCATCTTTTTTCTTTAAAATTTGTTCCAATTGACAATGTAACTATTAAAAATATAGATAAATCTAGAGCACTAGAGCCACACAGTAGTTTATTGTCTCCAAGCTTTCCTCCAAGTGAATCTGCCCAGCCTCCAGTACTTTATACCTAATGCCATTTTTTGTTTGATAAGAATCTGCCATGATAGCTAAGTCAACTGGAAGTGGGCATATTTCTCAAGGGCAGCCCAACCAAAAATCAATTTGTGCTGGTAAATAAAGAACTGAAGTAGAACAGCCATGATCTTTAATGAGCCAGGAAGTGGTTCTTGCATTTTTCTTTAATTAAAGTGCCTAATGTAAAATATTAAATAAAATCATTATCATTTATTAAAACAATGCATAATTTAAAACTATTTTCCTCATGAAATCTTTAAAACTAAAAAAAGTTGACATGTTCAATTTACTAGAATTTAAATATTTATATTCTTTTAAATTTAATGCTGTGTTCATATATCATATTATACACATAAAATATATCTAATAACTGATAAATAAAATCAGTACACATATGTTGCTACAAGTTTCACATTATAAGTAGTCTGAAAAGAAAACAAGTATATGAGATATATGCATTATAACACTACATACCTGCATTTTCAAGCCTTTTTCACCAATGACTTCTAACTAGCACACCAGTCTAGCCTGTAATTAAAAAAATACATTGTAATTTAATCTACAATGGCACTCCTTAATTTATTGAGGACACTGGTTCATTAATTTTTTATTTCCTTTAAGTTTTCATTTTTAATATATTATATATTTTTTACCTTAGTCAAACCAAGAAGATTGTGAAATAAACATACATTGTGTAGTGTTATAGTTTTTCTCTTTCTATGTCTTAAATCATATTTAGTATGTCACTACTCATACTCAGCTGGGAAATTTAGAATCCAGAAGAACAATCAATTAAGGATTTTTGAAGTATGTCTGTAAGCCAGCATTCTAGTAGATGTGAGAATTCTTGGCCTGAAAGAAACAAGCACTTGAGACATGATTGAAAAGAAGGATTGACTATACAGAAATAAAATAGTCATTATTCTTAGAATTAAAAGAAAAGTTTATATTGTTCTGTAATTTCTTTTTTTTTACAGTATTATGCATACATAAAAGCCTTCTTTGTTGTTACATATCATAATTTATATAAGCAAACCAAGATCAGTGAATGTTTAGGTGAGATTCACTTAAAGTGTTACAATGAAAAACTACACATTTGTGTCTACACAGAAGGCTCTATCTATAACTATCAATTTCTGTACTTGTGTGCTTATTAAAGTAGGAAAATATACATGACCCATATTCTATTTGCTCAGATTTTCTTTCTGCATTTTACTTTCTGTACTGAAATGTTGGGCTTCCTATGTCTGCTTCTTCCTCTAAGTAACCATTTTCTAGTGCTCAGTCTTAAAATTGCTGGTCCATCTACTATATAGTTAAAGAAGTATAAGCAAGACAAAAGTTGGAAAATTCTCTATTTCATGATGCTACTAAAAAACAGATACCATTCTTCAGATGAAATTTGTTCTTAGAAAAAACTTACAAAACAGGAGAATTATAATACATCAGCCTTCAGAAATGATTATTCTGTGTAAAAAACAACCTCACAACCTCTAAGCTCTAAAAGTCTATGATTCCCATTAACTTCTTGTCATGGTAATAACATTTAAATTGGCATTTATGATACTAAAAGTATCATCAGTTGCAAGTTTTCTTTACTAAAAGAGAAAAGACCATTGTCATTTTCCTTTTTTTTTCACATTCATGGAAGGTGGGAAGAACAGGCTCATGGAAATTATAGATACCAGAAGACATGCGGTTTAGCAGGAAAAGTAAATGTACTAAAATCTGATAGGTTAGAAAAATTTCCAGAAAATGGCTTAAACCATTTATGCTCCTACCAACAGCAAATGACAGGGTAACTTTTTCCACATTCTTGATAACATTAGAGAGTATTGATATTTTCATGGCCTTAAATAGAAAATTAATCAATCTTTGTAATAGTTTTGACTTGCTTTTTAGTTATTTAGAAAAGTGGTATACTGATATTTACGTTTTTCAATTTTATATTCATTTATTTTTTTCCTGGAGTTATAAAACTTTCAAAAAATGTGTTTCCAACGGGAAAAACATTGAGAACATGGAGAATATCAGTTATGATTTAATGCTCAGTAAATAACTTTTAAAGATTTATAAATGTGTTTGTGAAATCTAAAAACATTTGAAGGCCTGAGGTTCCAGTATATACTGAATTAAAATAGATTTTTTACTTTTCTATAGTATGTGACTATTGATGCCTTTATATATTATTGCTTGGGTATGTTAAATTTATATCATATTTCCATTTTCAAATTCATATTGCATTACATAATGTAATATGATTTGTACATATTATACAAGTTACAAATATAATTGTATATTACAAAAGTATGAAACATATATAAATATTTAAATGTGTAAAATAAATTATTCTTTTTTAACTTTTGACTTTCTTCCATTTCTGTAAAATTTCTTTTACTTTTCCCTTAACACACTTAAAGTCAAGTAAACTTTGTTTCCACATTTATAACTATTAAGACCTAAATGAAGGTATTAGTTGTAAGTATTAAAAATGTGTTTTATATCAAGATTATAAAGTGCTTGTAGTGGCAGCAATTGAAATATGTAGTAATTCAGGAATCATTGACTGTAAAATTATTCATTTTAGAATGAAAGTTTTATTTGATGGTTCAGCAATTTCATGAGTAATATCTTATATTGTTGCATAGGATGATAATATTTCTGTCATCTAAAGGTAATGGAACAAAGCCTTTTTATTAACATCAAGGTGCTGTTAGAAACTGAACACCTCTTCTTGGCAATATCTTATTAGAAATGGAAAAATAGTCATTATAGCATTATAGGGTAGTCACTATAGGGCAGTATGTGTGTGTGTGTATTTCCATAACTTTGTATAACTGCAGCCTACATACATAGATACAGCTATAGTCCTTAAGAATGTACATATTATTCTTCATTGTTCATCAAACGACTTTCCATGATTTCAACCTTCCAAATAACAATTTTATAACAATAGAACAGAATAGGATTTCTGTAGAAAAGTCATGGAAGGTTTTTGTGGAAAGTATGAGTATATTTATCTTTGTGAAAAGCTCAAAAAACAGATATTTCATTAGAAATACAGAAGTGATAAAAAGTAAATCAGCCCTGGCTGGTTGTTTCAGTGTATTGAGTGCTGGCACGCGAACCAAAGGGTCTCTGGTTTTCAGTTTGACTCCCAGTCGGGACACATGCCTGGGTTGTGGGCCAGGTCCCCAGTAGGGGGCATGCAAGAGGCAATCACACGTTGATGTTTTCCTCTCTCCCTCCCTTCCTCTCTATCTAAAAATAAATAAACAAAGTTTCATTTTTTAAAAAAGTAAATCAGTAAAATATAATATGACAGAAGCCAAGAGAGGAGAAATTTTAAGAAGCAGAATGTATTTAACAATGCAGTGGAAGACATAAGTGGGTGCAACATAAATTGAGAAAAGGGCACTGAATTTAGCAATTTTTAGGCTACTCGTAAACTTCAAAGGCAGTGATATCTCTATTCTTGCAAGCTATATACTTCATTGAAGAATAGCTTACATATAAAAAACTGCACAAATTGTAAGTGTACAGCTCAGTGAGTTATCCCAGAGTGAATGCACACATGAATCTATTGCTCATTCAAAGAAATATGTTACTGGTACAACCAGACAGAACCTCTTGTGCCCTGCCCCGCCCAATCATCACCAGTCTTTCTTGTCAAAATTTAACACTATCCTCACTTTCAACACCAATGATTTCTTTCTCCCATTTTAAAACTTCATACAAATGAGAAAAGGGCTATTTGTTGTTATTTGCCATATGGCTTCTGGTGCTCAATATAATGTTTGTGGGGTTCAACAACATACTTTTAGGTAGCAACAGATTGCTTATTTTCATTCTTGTCTAGTTTTCCATTATATGATTATTTCAGATATATTTATTCATTCTATTATTGATGGGCATTTAGGTTGTTGAACAGTCTATACATGCCCACTTTGTTTCCTTTCAGGCCATCTGAACTTGCCTGTGAACTGTCCCTGGCTTGATAGAGGCTCTTCAGCTTGTGCTCCTAAAATTTGTCTCTCTTCTCTTCTAGAGGGCTTTCTTTGACACTGAGGGATTCTAAAAAGCTGTGTACAGGCACAACCCAGGAGTGCCTTAGGTGACTCCTTAGGTGACTCTCAGCTCAAGGGGAATAGAAGCTAGCTTACAAATGCCCAAGTTGTCTGGGCTTCCCACAGAATCATTATGAGTTATGTTATAATAGGTCCCACTGGGTCCACGAGAAGATTGTGTTTTAGTTGCCCACTGTTCTAACCTTAATTTGTCTTTCTTTTCTCTTTTACTTTCACCATTTTCTCATTTGTGTTCACAGGTAACCTCAAAGTCCTTGTTGAATGTCTTGGGGAGAACCAAGAATTAGTCAGCTACAAATAAATATAGTCTTAGAAAGAGGACCTCCATACATGGTGGGGGGGTGGGAAATAGGCTTACAGGGTGACTACATGAAACACAGTTTATTCTTGTACTATTATTTATTAATTATTGTATCATTTTCAATAAGAACAACAGTAAACATACCTTTGCCCCACTCTGTGTTTTATTCTGGAATTTTTATGATCAAATGTTACCAAAAATGACATCGGTGGGGAAGTTGGGGTGACTACACCTGGCATGCGGTCATATTACAATCAGTAAGACTTTCACTTTTGTGGACAGTGATGAATGGTAAGTGGAGCAGCAAACACTTGCTACACAAAAGTTCTGGCATTGTAAAGATGGAAAGTCAAAAGTAATTGTAAGGGTTGTAAACCTGGCTGGCATTTTCTTGACTTCTCTAGAAACTTTGAAGTAAGAGAATAGCATGTTAAATTTTCATCCATATTATTTCCTATGTTTTCCCTCTTTTTGCCTCTTTTTGCTTCAACACAAGTATTTCCTTCTGAAGTACATTTCAGAAGAATACTTCTCCTTAAGCTATTAAACATGTTTACATACTTTAAGTAATTTTTATTTACTAAGTTCCCATGTGATTTATTATTATATTTGGTATTTTACTCCTGAAATTCTCTATGTTTTATGTACTTGGACCTGTAATCACAGTAATTTTAAAGTGTATATCATATAACTTCATTAACTTTATTTCCTTTGACTGCCTTCCTAGTTACTGTAATTTTCTGGACTTCAGTGTAAGTTCTTTTGTGTGTCTCATGATTTTTGACTCATTAAATACAGTATATGAAGAGTGGAACATATCATTTTAGATCATAGAAGGATATTCTTTCATTTTGTTATGAAGTTAGGCTAGGTAAAAACCATCTTAAACCAACTATGAATTAAAATGATCGGAAGCCTTGATTTCAGTACTTATGAACAATGGTTCATTTCAGTTATTCTTAGAATGTTTCTCTCATAGGCATTTATTAAAAACATAGCTTATTTACCAGCTATTTGACAAGTCTCACACTTCACTATTTGTTTCCCCATCTATATGAGTGTTCAGAAATATCTGCTCATGGTCATAGTCTCTTTATACCACTTTCAAAGATGGCATTGTTTTCTAGGGGAAACAAGAAGTAAAATGCTATCCTTATCTCTCCATATCATAATCTGTTAGCTTTCTGTTTCAATGAAACAGATTTTTTCTCTACCATTTCCCATATGTCATATTTTTCTCTTAAAACACGTTAATTTCAAACAACTTAATTTACCATTGCCAGAAACAGAATTCACAGAATTTGTCTCATATAGGCAGTGTCCATATTTTAATAATTTAGATCTTCTATTATTACATATCTCACATTAAGGATTTTTATATGTAATATGTTTGTATATAAGTAAAACTTCCCCTAATGTTATTGCAAGCTTTTACAGACTGTTGGTATAGAATATGTTACTCATCATGATAAATAAATAGTCTTGTATGTCAGGCTCCCACAATAAGTTGACATACTGAATATAATATAAAGGTTATTTTTAAGGCCCTTAAAGTAATCCTAAAATTGAATCTATCCAAATTTAGTTACTTCTTTTTTTGGTAATAAACAAGATTTATTTCCATTTTATTCATCATTTTTATTCCTCTGATTTGCACAGCAGTAGAACCACATGTTAGCTATTTATCAAATTACAAAATGATTTTAAATGGTTATAGCATTTGCTAATAACACCCTACCTTGATATCTAGTAAATATAAAATGCACCTCATTTGACTAACTTGAAAGTTGTTTTCCGTTTTTGAAATATTCTATTCTTGAAAGCCTAGTGCACGGTAGGCAGGGCAATTTAAGAGTAATTGTTGTTTCCTGAGAGCAAAAATTACCCCACATAAAGATTCCAATCAGTGCCTGATACAATCACCTGAAAATTTACTACCTACTGAGTTTTATTACTGAAAAAAAGGAAACATTTCTTGGAAAAATATAAATGTAACAAAATTAGAAATGATAATTGCAATGTTCTAAAGACAATCCACTTCTGTTGCCTGTCAACAAATTAATGTATCTATTTGGATGATGTACTTAAATAACATTACAATAAGGCTAAAATAACACCATAGAAGATGGTATTTTGTAAATTTAATGTTTTTAAGAATAACTGAATTATATTGATTTTATACCTGTTTCATTGTAAGAAAGATATTTTTGAAACATAATATTAACTACCAATTTAAGAAAATATTTTTCATGCCAATATACTTGAGATATCAGTCTAAACATTATTCTACCTTAAGATATAACCTATAAGTTTTAGACATATTTCCTGTAACTTTATCTTAGATATATATAATTTTCCCTCTTAAATGGCCTGTTTACAGGTAACTATTAACTACTACGTATTTATTTCATAATAGTAACTACTTGTCTTCAATAATAAGAACAAGGTAAAAGTCCAGCCATTGTTAACATGAGAATTGCTTGCACAGCATTGATGTAAGCTGGCAGTCAAGGAAAGTGGACTGGAATGAGCATGCATGAACAATGACAACTTCACTGTAGTAGTCAGTGGGGACAGTGGACACCACTGAGTGAGCATGTGTACTGTGTGGCTGTTGCATTCAAAATAACTGAGGAAGTAGAGCAATGGATCTGACTCAAAATTTGTGCTAAGCTTGCACGTTCCTCTGCAAAAACTATTTGGATGATTCAGAAGGCTTTTAGAGACAATGCAATGAGTGTAGCACAAATAAAATTGTGGCACAAATGCTTCAAAAATGGTTGAGGATCTGCTGAAAGTAATATCCATGTTCTGGAAGACCTGCAACAAGCAAAACACCTGAGAGTGTTGAATGTGTATGGGCTGCAATCAATAGATTGGCCACTGGGAGTGTGAGAACTAGAAGCTGATCTGGGGATGCTGAAACCTACTGTGTCTGAAATTTTGATGCAGGATTTTGGTATGACACATGTTGTGGCAAAATTTGTTCTGAAGCTTTTGCTACCAGAGCAGAAGGAACATAGTGCTCCAGTTGCTAATGACTTGATTCAAATTAGTACCAATGTACAAGATGTCCTCAAGAAGGTCATAACTTGAGATGTATGGTGAATCTATGGCTATGATTGGGAAACAAAGGCCCAGTTGTCTCAGTGGAAGTCACCTGGTTCTCCACATCCAAAGGAGCAGTGGCAAAGTTGCATTAAGTTCAAGACTGTGCTAACTGTGTTTTTCGATTAGGAAGGTGTTGTCCATCAAAGGTATGCTTCTCAAGGCCTAACAATTAATAAAGAATACTACGTCAATGTTCTCCTTCAGTTGAGAGATGCAATTCAACAAAAGTGGTTGCTACTATGGGCAACTGGTGATTGGAACCTTCGTCACAACAACATGCCCACTCATGTATCAGGTCTCATGCAGAGTTTTTGGTAAAACATTAAATCACCCAGGTGACTCAGTCTCCTCTTCGGCCCAGATTTGGCACCCTGTGACTTCTGGATTCTTCCAATACTAAAATAACCTTTGAAAGGGAAGAGATTTCAGACTCTTGATGACATTCAGTAAAAAACTCAATGGGGCAGCTGATGACAACTCCAACAAAGGATTTGGTAGAGTGTTTTGAACAGTGGAAGAGACACTGGGAACTTTGTGAGGTTTCCAAGGTGCCTACTTGGAAGGGGACTATGGTATCCTATGTACAATGTTTTCTTTTATCTTGTTTCTTCTTCCAAAAATTTCTCTACTTTCATAACACATGGCTGAATACATTCTGGACAGACCACATATATTTCAATAAAATTCTAAGGCATGACTTACATAAAATAAAATGTACCCATTTACATCTATAGTGCAATAAAGTGTGATAAATATATTTACCTGTTTAGTACATTCCAGTCAAACATCAGAAATTCCATCACTCCAGAATGTGCCCTTTGTCTCTGTAATTAATCAACCAAAGGCTACCATTGATCTGCTTCATTCCATGATAAATTAATTATGTCTTCTCTTCAGTTTTAAAAAACTTAATAAATAATATGATATGCACTCTCTTTTATCTGCCTGTTTTCTCAGATAATTGTTTTTGAGTTACAAAATCTGTTTTGCACTAACTCAAAAGATATCTGTACTTCCATGTTCATAGCAAGATTTCCAATAGCTAAGACATGGGAAGAACCTAAAGGTCCATGGATGGATGAATAGGTAAAGGAAATAAGGAAATAGTACCAGATGTGACAACATGAGTGTATCTTGAAGGCATAATGCTGAGAGGGATAAATCAGACAGTGAAACACAAATACTTTATGATCTCACTTGTATGTGAAACATAAAAAAAAAACAGTAACAAATTCATAGTAAAAGAAATCAGACTTGTTACCAGAGCTGGGGGTGGGGAGATTAGAAAAAGGTGCTCAAAAGGTACAAACTTCTAGTTGTTATAAGATAAGTAAGTACTAGGGATATAAAGCCACAGCATGATGATCAACATAGCTTTCAGTGCTGCATGACATCTAGGCAAGTTTAGAGTAAATCCTAAAAGATTTATCATCACAAGGGAATTTTTTTCTTTTATTTTCTCTTTTTTTTGCTTTTATTGTATTTACGTGAGAATGTGGATGTTAGTTGAATCTACTGTGGTAATCACTTCACACTACACTCAAATCAAACCATCATGCTATGTGTCTTAAAATTATAGAGTGAGGCAAGTCAATTACTCCCCAAAGAAACTGGGGAACCTTTTAAATATATAGCTATTTTTAAATACTATATTTATTTATTTTTTTAAATCTATTTTATTCATTTATTTTTAGAGAGAGAGGAAGGGAAGAAGAAAGAGTAAGAGAGAAACATCAATGTGTGGTTGCCTCTCATGTGTTCCCTACTGGGGACCTGGCCTGCAACCCAGGCATGTGCCCTGACTGGGAATCGAACCAGCGACCCTTTGCTTAACAGGCCCATGCTCAATCCACTGAGCTACACCAGCCAGGGCTAAATACTATATTTAAAAGTGAGTTAAATATACAGACTGGGGCAAAAGTAGGTTTACGAGTGGTCCATATGGAAAGTAATACAATAATTAATAAATAAAGCATAAGAATAAACTGTGTTGTACATACAACTGTGAACATACTTTTGCCACACACTAGTTTATATAATACATTTATTAATATTAATATTACATTTAATATTATTAATTATTAATGGATTTCTTTTTGTACTTAATATACAAATCATGATATTTATTTATCTGAAAACCAATTTTGCCAAGAATAGAATGAAATTGGAGTGATTGAACATGCTTGCTCTCTACTGTTCCAGAGGATACATGGAATGAGAGGGCAGAGGTTACAGGAAATAAGACCTTAGCTTATCAGAGAAAAGTGTTGTCTGTTAGTTGGAACTGCCTAACATTTAGTAAGACTTATCTGCCACAGTGAACTCCCAATGACTGCAAATATAAAGTCAAAGATGAGTGATTGATCAGGATAATCTATAGATGTCATCCTCCCATGGAGGAACTTCTCCTTTTCAGGAACTCAACCAACCAAATTGCTTTTAAACAGCCAAAGCTAAACCACACTTTTAATGAGTTTTAAGTCTAGCAAAAAAAAAAAAAATGAAAACAGAAACACAGCTGAATTTCAGGACAGAAAATAAGAAGTACATAAAAGTAAAGAGGGAGACTATGGGATTTCACAAATGAAGAGTAATCCCTGATAAAGAGAAAGAGCCTTCACATCTGGCAGACTTTGTCAAATAGAGATTAAAGCTGAGTTAAGTGGTTTCAGACAGAGGAAACAATATGAATAAAAATGCAGAAATAAACAAAATGTTAAGTTGTTGAAATATCACTGTCTGGTGAATGTGAAAGGAAGTAATTGAAAATTTGGCTAGAAATTAAGTAGATCAAAGACAGACAGACCATGGATGTTTTCATATGCTTAGTGATAGTATGCTTCTTTAAGCATTAAAGAGACGTTG
Organism: Carollia perspicillata; assembly: GCA_004027735.1. Classification (NCBI taxonomy): domain Eukaryota; kingdom Metazoa; phylum Chordata; class Mammalia; order Chiroptera; family Phyllostomidae; genus Carollia; species Carollia perspicillata. Next base: position 34,965 of record PVKM010002846.1, read on the forward strand.
AAGGTTTGGAGTCACTGGATGGGATGTTTTCTGTTATCTAAAAACATTGGTTAATCCCCACCCTTCAATGTTACATAGGATTGGAGATGGTTGATATTCTGGTTATAGCTTACTGTAGTGGTTATAACCTAGTTATGAGATACGTCACCCATAACCTGCTGTAACTATGTGTATGTGTTTCTGAGTTGCATGCATTGTGTATGTATAAAAGACCATCAATTTATTAATTTTTAAAATTTCTTAATATATATAGAGGTTTAAGAATGCTAAATATCTGTTAGAAAACAAAATTACAATGATATTCTTCTTTAGCTTTAATAATGAAATGGATTATTTTTATTCTGTCACATTTAAAAATTTTATTTTTCAATTACAATAACATAAGATTATCTTTCATTTGTATAGCATAATGGGATGGATTATATTAATGTGCTTATTTCTGTTTAGCCACGTTTGCTGTCCTGGAATGTCATTTAGTCATGGTGGGTTTTTTGTTTGTTTGTTTATTTTGTTTGTTTGTTGGTATTTGTATGATTTGACTCTGTTTGCAAGTATTTCATATGAGATTGTGTCAATATTAATAAATGAGTTGGCTTACAGTTTTCTTTTATGGTACAATCTATTCATATTTTTAAATTAATATGTAATACTTTCATGAAACAAATGTGGAAGTTTTCATTCCATTTCTATCCTCTGATATAATGCAAGTAGCTTAACAACTATCTTATTCTTAAAGTACTCCTGTGAAATTATCTGAACTTGGTGCTTTCTGTTGGATGTGCTTTTTTGAAAACTTGAATTGTACCACAGTATTATTTTTACTTTTATTTACCAAGTACTGTTTTTTTTAGTATGGTATTTTGTTGCTTTAGATTTTTTCGTCTCTACAAAGGTAAATTTTGGAGAGTTTAATCTTTCTTTAAAAATTGCTTTTTAACTAAAGTGTCCTTTAAAATGGGGAAGGGTTTTCAGAAACATCTATTAAGGACACATGGACAAAGCCAAAGTGGGGTAGCATCAAGGGTGGGAAGTGGGAGTGGCTGGGGTTGGGGGAGTGGTGGGGACAAAACGGAGACAACTGTACTTGAATAATAAAAAAAATTAATTAATTAATCAATTAAAAAAATAAAATGTCCTTTGAGAAAGGGCTGGATTAAAAAGACATGGTTCATAAATGCTATGATTACTACTCGCCTATAAGAAAAGATGAAATACTGCCATTTACGACAATATAGATGGACCTTGAAAATATTAAACTAAGTGAAATAAGTCAGTCAGAAAAAGTTAACAGCCATATAATTTCACTCATAAGGGGAATATAAAACTAATCAGAGACACAGACAACAACATGGTAGTTAACAGAGGGAAAGGGTTGGAGAGTGGTAGGAGGTAAAGAGGACCAAATATGGTGACCGAAGATGGTTGGACCTTGGTTGGTGGGCACAATATGAAATACACACATCATGTTTTATAGTAATGTACACTTGCAACCTATATGACCCCGTTAATCAATGTCACCCAAATAAATAAATAAATAAATAAATGAATGAATGAATAAATAAATAAATAAAATGTGTTTTTTAGTTAGAATTGTGCAGTGTAAACTTACATTACAAATCCCTTATTTATTATTCATCCTTGTCATTTCCAATTACTGCATTTGTAGAGCCTCACTTTCTTTTTTTTTCTTTTAGTTGAATTTTTTAGTAATTCATTTAGCCTGAAGACTTTTTTGCAACAGATCATTTTTTTATTTATTTAGGTTGTCAGATAAATTACAGTTTTCCCAGTTAAATTTTAATTTCAGTAAAACATTTCTTTACAGTATAAGTTTTGGCTCAAATATTGCATAAGCCATTCTCCCATTAACAATTAGCTATAGTTTATCAGAGAGTCAAATTTAATTGTACATTCTGTGTTTGAATTTTCTATGTCTGGCATTGCTACTTATTTATTTATTTGAATGCTTTCTTTAATTCTGTTTATATTTCATACATAAACAGATCTGTTTTACCTTCATTAACTTCTTGCTTCTTTTCCTTTTTACTAAGTTATTTTCCTATTTTTTTGACCTAGATATTGAATACATGTATTTTATTTCATTTATTTTTACTTATTTGGGTATTTGATGGTAAAATATCCCCTAAAATAAATGTTACACCTCTTTTCTTCTGAACTGCTGTCATTATCATGACATTCTGCTGTCAAAAAAGTTAGTCATCTTATTTTGTATTTTAAAACATGTATTTAATTTTATTAAAAATATCACGTGAAAGGAATGCTTAATTCTCTTATTAATTTATAATTTTAATATATTTTAATAAAATCATATTTTGATTATTTTTATTATTTAAATGTATTGAGTATTTCTTGTGGTCTAATACATAACTAATATTTCTGAATATGCCCTTGAACAAAATAATTTACTATAGGAGTTCAGAATTTGATATTTTAAATCTTCCTTATCAATTATGATGTTTAGGCCTGCTTATGTTTATTGACTTATTGTGTCTACTTAATCTGTCTTCATGAGGAAGATATAGTAAATTTACCTCATTACCATAGTTTTATTTTCCTTAAATAAAAGGAAAAATCCATATTTTTCCATTCTTCCATCTTTTTGCTCTATTTTATGTTCTATGAAAGTTATTGCTATATTACAGTGTATATAAATAATAGGTACATTCAGGAGGCAGTGTCTTTTTCTTTTTAAATCACTTTCTGTATAAAATATACTTGGAAGACTGTGATTTCTGCTCTTTTTTTAAATTTATATTTGTCACCCTGGCTGGTGTAGCTCAATGGATTGAGTTCAGGTCTGGGAACAAAAGGGTGCCGGTTCGATTCAGGACACACGCCTAGGTTGCAGGCCAGTTGCCAGCATGGGACGCAAGAGAGGCAACCATACATTGATATTTCTATCCCTCTCTCCCTCCCTTCCCCTCCAAAGATAAATAAATAAAATATTTTTTAAAAATTTATATTTGTCTGTGGTGCCTTTGCACCCATGTCCATCCTTTCATTTAAAAAATCTTTTTTTCTTTTAATATGTTTGTTTGATATATATTGATATTTTGGACTTAATTCTGCCGTGTCTTTTGATTTTATTTTTATGCTTCTAGCCTTTCACAACATACTTTATTTTCATTTTTGGCCTATCTTTTGTTGTAAAAATTTAATATATTTATATTACATTTATTTGGCCAATACATAAATTATATTTATACATTTTTTCTGATTTATTTAAGTAAATTAAAGATATATGTCTGTTTATCATCTACTATCCAGTGTATATTTCTTATTAAAAATGAACATTTTCTTTTATATAACCTTAATAAAATCCATAATTGGAAAATTAACATTGAGAAAATGCTGTTACTAACATGTCATATTTAGATACTGAAAATAGTTATTATAATTGTAATTTTTGTAAGTAAATTTTTACAGTATTGTAATTTTTAAAGAACAAGAGCAAACTTAGAAAAATATGCAGTATTTGTGCATTTGTGCAAGACATACAGAAAAGGTGATTAAAAATAATGAAGTTGGACTTATGCAAGGGCAGAGAAGAATGACACTAAAAAATCAAGTGATAACAACATAAATGGAATGAAGGACAATTCTTGGCATATAATTTTTGTATAGTTCTCACTTTTAGAATCATGGTAACCTTTCACACACATAAAAAGAAACTGAAATTCAACAAGGATAGGATAGGTGGAACAAAACTGAATACAAGCAAAATGAATGAAACTAATTGTAGGGAGGGAGAAATTATCTAAATAAATTTTAAAATAATTTTTAATTATATGTTCAGGTTTATGGCACTTTCAGAAATATTCCAGTGTATTCTGAAAAAATAAGTAAATATATTGTGGATAATGAGAGCAAGGGATTTACCATTGGATGGAGAATTAAAGATGTGGAAAGGGAAAGGCTAGAATAAACCTCATCATATTTGATTGAAATTGGAAGTATAATTTTGAATTTATTAGTTTAATAAACATGAATAGGGAGAAATTCATCTATATATATATATGTAAGTATACACATAAAATCACATGCACAAGTTTAGGTCAATAAATATTTATGTAGCCCTGGCTGGTATGACTAAATGGATTGAGTGCTGACTGTGAACCAAAGGGTCACAGGTTTGATTCCCAGGCAGAGCACATGCCTGGGTTGTGCGCCAGGTCCCCAGTGTGGAGTGTGCGAGAGGCAACCAAACCTTGATGTTTCTCTTTCTCTCTTTATCCCTCCCTTCTCTCTCTAAAAATAAATAAATAAAATCTTTGAAAAATATTTATTTAAATACACAAACATATATGAAGTCTGTCCAGAAAGCATCTATATCGAGCCATGTACTATGAAAAATAAAGACATTTAACAAGGAAAACACAAGATACAAGAAACATTGTACATAGGACAATGATGACTCAGTCCCCTTCAAAGTAGGCACCCTGGGACCTCACACAGTTCTCCCAACCTCAATCAGCTGCCTTGTCATATTTTCCTGAACATTATCTATGGTCTGAAATCTCTTCCCTTTAAAATGTGATTTTAGTTTTGGGAAAAATCAGAAGTTGTAAAGCACCAAATCTGTGTTGTATGGGGGTTGAGTCACCTGGGAGCATTGAGTTTCAACAAAATTCTCTGCATGCGATATGATGCATGAGCAGGCACATTATTGTGAAGAAGCTGCCAAACACTAGCTGCACAGAGCTGTGGCCTTCTGAATCATCTGAAGCATTTTCGTAGAGGAATGTCCAAGCTCAATACAAAATTCGATGCAGAAACATTGTTCTACTCACTCAGTTATTTGAATGCGAAGGCCACACAATACACACGCTCACTCACTGGCATCTACTACCCCCACTGACTACTACAGTGAAGTCATCATTGTCCACACACATGCATTTTAGACTACTCTCCATGGCTGACAAATTACATTGATATCATGCAAACCATTCTCGTTATACTAAGAATGGTTAGACTTTTTCTGGACAGATGATACATATATACACAGGGGTGAACAAATATAGGTTTACAGTTGTTCAGAGCAAAAATATGTAATAAAGAATAAATAATAACACAAGAATAAACTCTATTTTGTCTACTCACAACTATAAATCTACTTTTGCACATTCCTGTGTGTGTGTATATATATATGTGTGTGTGTGTATATATATATACTCATATAATTGATTAAAATATACATGTATATATAAATATGGGAACAAAAAGTATCTGTAAATTACGTTTTAAATGGTCTAAGCCTGAAAATATTTTAACCGAAAAGGCCAAAATAACATGCTCTTTCCACTGACATTACCTTGAAATCTTCCACAATTAAAAAAAATAATTGCAGATTCTTAAATTAATGCATAAATTTTCATTCTTCTTTGTTATATTTTGGTTATTTAATAGTATTTTATTTTTCCATTACCTTTTAGTCCCCTTATAACCCCTCTCACCAGCAATCCCACACTGTTGTCCATGTCCATGAGTCCTTTCACCTTTTTGCTCAAGTGCTCCACCTCCTCACTTCCCCAACCACTAGCTGCCATCCTGCTCTCATACAATGAGTCTGTCCCCAATTTCCATAATAGTTCAATTTGTTCCTTAGATTACACACATGAGTGAAATCATATATTTGTCTTTCTCTGACTGGCTTATTTCACTTAGAATAATATTCTGAAGGTCCATCCATCTGGTACAAAGGGTAAAATTTTCTTCTATTTACAGTCAAATAGTATACCACTGTATAAAGGTCCCATAGTTGTTTTATCCACTCATCTGTTGATGGATACTTAGGCTGTTTCCATATCTTAGTGATTGGAAATAAAGCTGCAATGAACATAGAGGTGCTTATGTTCTTTGATTTTAGAGTTTTGTGTTCCTTCAGATATATTCCAAGATGGTGGACCACTGGGTCAAAAGGCAGTTCCATTTTTAATTTGTTGAGGTATCTCATACTGCTTCCACAGTGGTTGCATCAATCTGCATTCCCACCAACAGCACAAAAGGGTTCCCCTTTCTCCACATCCTCACCAGCACTTGCCGTTTGTCGATTTACTGATGTGATGATACCCATTCTGACAGGTGTGAGATGGTATCTTATTGTGGTTTTAATTTGCAGTTCTGTGATGATTAATTATGTTGAGCATTTTTTGTATATCTATTGGCCATTTGTATATCCTCTTTGAAGAAGTATCTATTCAGGTCCTTTGCTCATTTTTAATCAAGTTGTTTATTTATTTATTTATTAGTGTTGAGTTTTGTAAGTACTTTATAAATTTTCGATATTAAACCTTGATCAGATGTATCAGTGAATATGTTCTCCCATTCTGTGGGGTGTCTTTTTTATTTTGTTGATGATTTCTTTTGCTGTGCAACAATGTTTTAGTTTGATGTAGTCCCATTTGTGGGTTTTTTATTTGTTTTTTTGTTTCCATTGTCTGAGGAGATACATCTGATAAAATATTGTTGGGAGCAGTGTCTTTGATTTTGCTGCCTGTTTTCTTCCAGGACTTTTTTGTTTTCAGGTCTAACATTTTAATCCTTGATCCATTTTGAATTGATTCTTGTATGTTGTGTATTAAGGTGGTCTACTTTCATTTTACTGCATATATCTGTCCAACATCATTTATTCGATAAACTATGTTCAACCCATTGTATTCAGTTTCTTTCTCTGTTAAATGTTATTTGATTATAAAGGAGGTGTGGGTTTATTTCTGGGTTCTCTATTCTGTTCCACTGATCTATGTATTGTTTTTATGCAAGTACCACGTTGTTTTGATTACTATGGCTTTATAGTATGTTTTGATATTAGATAGCATGATTCCTCCAACTTTGTTCTTCTTTCTCAGGATGGCTGTTGCTATGTCAGGTCTTTTGTTCTTCTATATAAATTTTTGAAATATTTATCCTGGTTCTGTGAAATACATCATTGAACTCTTGACAGAATTTGATTGAATTTATAGATTTCTTTGGGTAGTATGGACATTTTAATGATGTTAATTTTTCCTATCCATGAACATAGTATGTGCTTCTACTTATTTGTATCTTCAATTTTTTTCTTCAGTGTCTTACAGTTTTCTAAGTATAGGTCTTTTGCATCCTTGGTTTGGTTTATTCTTAGGTATTATATTCTTTTTGAAGCAATTGTCAATGGCATTGTTTTCTAAATTTCCCTTTCTGTTAGTTTGTTATTAGCATATAAAAATGCAACTGATTTCTGGATATTAATTTTTTATCCTGAAACTTTGCTTATTCATTTATCTGTTATAGTAGTTTCTTGGTGATCTTCGGGGTTCTCTGTGAATAGTATCATGTCGTCTCTGAATACAGACAGTTTACTATTTCCTTTCCAATTCGGAAGTCTTTTATTTTTTATTCTTGTCTAATTGTTGTGGTTAGGACTTCTGGTACCATGTTGAATAAGAGAGGTGAAAGCAGATATCCCTATCTTGTTGCTGAACCTAGGGGGAGCACTTTTAATTTTGCCCATTAAGTATGATGTTGGTAGTGGGTTTATCATATCTGTCCTCTATTATGTTTAAGTATGTTCCTTCTATTCCTATTTTGCTGAGAGTTTTTATCATCAATGGATGCTGGATTTTATCAAATGCTTTTTCTGCAGCTACTGATATGATCATGTGGTTTTTATCCTTCATTTTGTTTATGTGGTGATTGATATGATCAAGTGTTGTGCCAATCTTGCATTCCCAGAAAAAAATCCACCTTGATCATGGTGTATTCAGCTTGCTTGTATTTTTTGAGGATTTTAGCATCTATGTGTATCAGAGTTATTGGCCTACAATTTTCTTTCTTTGTAGTCTCTTCATCTGGTTTTGGAATTAGGATCATGTTGTCCTTGTGAAATGAGTTTGAGGTCTTCCTCCTCTTGAATTTATAAAATAGTTTGAGGAGAGATGTTAGTTTTCATGTACTGTTTGATAAATTCATCTGTGAAGCCTTCAGGGCCATGACTTTTGTTTGTTGGTAGTTTTTTTATTACTGCTTCAATTTTACCGTATGTAGTCTGTCTATTCAGACTTTCTGATTTTTCTTGATTTAGTTTTGGAAGATTGCCTGTTTCTAAGAATTTATCCATTTCATCCAGGTTGTCCAGTTTTTTGTCATGTATTTGTTCATAATATTTTCTTACAATCCTTTGTATTTGTTTTGTGCCAGTTGTTATTTTTCCACTTTCATTTCTGATTTTATTGATTTGGGTCCTCTCTCTTTTTTTCCTCGATGAGTCTGGTTAAAGCTCTGTCAGTCTTTTTAATCTTTTCAATGAACCAGCTCTTGAATTCATTGACTTTTTGTATTGTTTTTTTAGACTCTATTTTATTCATTTGTACTCTGATTTTTATTATTTCCTTCCTTTCTTCTACTCACTTTGAGCTTTGTTTGTTGTTCTTTTTCATGTTTCTTTAAATGTGAAGTTAGCTTGTTTATTTGAGCTTTTTCTTATTTGTTTTTTTATTTTATTTATTTTTTGTTGTTGTTGTTGTGTTTTGAGGTAAGTCTGTAATGCTATGAATTTCCCTATTGGGGTTGCTTTCCAAGTGTTTCATAGATTTGCCATTGGTCTGTCCTCATTTTTATTTGTTTCAAGGTATCTTTTGATTTCTTCCTTGATCTCATTGTTGACCATTCATTGTTTAATAACATTATTTAGCTTCCATGTTTTTGCATGATTTTCAGTTTTCTTCTTGTGATTGAGTACTAGTTTCATGGCATTGTGGTAGAGTAGGTGCTTGATATGATTTCAGTCCTCTTAAATTTATTGAGACTTGTTTTGTGTCCTGACATGTGGTCTATCCTAGAAAACTTTCCGTGTGCACTTGAAAATTGTGTATGTTCTGCTGCTTTGAAGAAAAATGCTCCCATTTGTGTTCTATGATAAAGCATTTTCATTTTATCATATTTTTATTTTTCTTTACCACTGAACACATGTGATGAGTTCAAGTAAAATGAGTGAATTATGCCATATTCTCCACTGCATTTGTGGAAGTTTTTGCAGATACTGCGACATGAAGGCACTGCTGTGTTGGAGCTGGCTCACACTGGCTCTCAGGAGCTGACTGGCTAAACCTCTTCCTGCCTCCATGTTCAGTGACAACATACCAATAGCTTAAAATCATCACAGTGGGCACCTTTATAATGTAGGAACTGGTAAATGGTATCAATCAGTTCCTCTTCCTTTCGGTTTCCTACAGGGAGCTCTTTGCCTAATACTTACTAGCACACTGTTGCTTTAATGTCCTCTGGGAATTTGTTGCATTTGACACTGATCCAACTAAGTGAAATTTGAAAGTTTAATAAAGTCTCCTCTCTGTCATGCAGCTCTAAAAGCAGGGCTTCTACATTTTATGTTTTCTTTTTATGCTTGGAATACTATTTGTCCAGATAGCTGAATAGAGTTTTTCTTCTTTACTTTTAGTTATGCCTAAATGCAATTAATCTGTGAAGTTTTTCCTGACACATTACATGAAAAAAAATTTCCCTGCATACACATCTATAGTAATAATCTCCCCCCAAAATATGGATTTATTTTTACTCACTAGAATTGAGTTGCCATTTGATTACTGCCTATTTACCACAAATAAAATGCAATCATCATGACAGCAGGTGTCTTGCGAATTTGCTCCAATTTCTATCTACAAGTTCTTAAAAGTGGCACATAACTGACACTCAAAATATATGTTGAATAAATAACAATAATGAACATACAACCATAAACAGTATTTTAGATGTACATTATTTATTATTTATAAAAGTAGTTTAAAATTACTTACATTCTTAAAATTGATGCTTTAATTATATATATATATGATTTGTTTCTTATTTGTTTGTTTTTATCAATTGCATCACATAATTTTAAGTGCACCCTTAGGATGGATTTTACCTGCTTGCTTTTTCTATAAATTAGTTATTATAAATGTCACATTGAAGAATTGTTTTCTTCACAAAACAATTTTATGTTTTATAAATAAAAATATGTTTATGTGTAAGAGTGTTTACATGAATACATGCTTATTAATATTAAAGTTATCACTTAATTTTTGCTAATATTAATAGAGAAATTATATAACACCTTACAGTATAGTATGTTATAATTGTTCACAATTATTTCAACACACTCATTGATTTTATACTTTTTAATAAAGATGTCTATTTTATTTCTAATGCTTACATATGGTTTTATTTTTTTAATTATTTTATCGTTGTTCATTTAGAGTTGTCTGCATTTACCCTCCACTACTTCCCCCTCGAGCCATTCCCATCTCCCTCCCCTGCTAACATCTCCCTTGGTTTTGTCCATGTGTCCTTTATAGTTGTTCCTGAAAACCCTTTCCCCTTTTCCCCCCATTATCCTCTACCACCTCCACTCTGGCTACTGTCAGATTGTTCTTAATTTCAATGTCTCTGGTTATACTTTGCTTGCTTATTGATTTTATTATTTATTCATAGTTTATTTGTACTAGTAACTTGTTGATATGGGTTATTTTGGTATTTTTATTAGTGGTGAAATTTACATAATCTAAATTTTGTAAGATTATTGTTTCATAATTTACCAATTAAATGTATGGCATTTAAAGTATAGAAAATACTTTTATAATTATTGTTTCACCTGATCTCTACAATGAGATTTCTGAACCTCAATTAAGGACTTCTAGCCTCAAGCCCACTGTCCTTTATTCAAAGGTCAATGAAAACACTTTGATTTTTTTAATTAAACAATTTTTAATGAAATTATTTTTAGAGAAGTTTTACATTGACAGCAAAATTGAGGGGAAGGTACATCAATTTACCTGCCATATAGCCCTCCTCCTGCCCCCATTCATGCCTAGTTTCCGCCATTATTAACATCCCCTAACAGAGTGATACAGTTGCTGTAATGGAACCTACTTTGATACATAATAATCACCCACAGTCCACTGTTCACATTATGTTCATTCCTGGTTTTACACATTTTCTGGAATTGGACAAATGTTTAATGATATGTATCTATCATAATATAATTCAGAGTATTTTCACTGTCCTAAAACCCTTGTGTTTCATCTGCTTATCCCCCCTCTCTGTGTCTTCAACTCCTGACAACCACTGATCTTTCTGCTGTCTTTATACTTTTGCTTTCTCCAGAATGCCATTTAGTTGAACTCATGGAGTATGTAGCATTTTTATATTGGCTTCTTTTGCTTAGTATATGCAATTTAGCTTCTCCCATGTCTTTTTATGGCTTGATAACTCTTATCTTTTTTATTGCTCAGTAATATTCCATTGTCTGGATGTACCAGTTTGTTTATCCACTTCTACCAAAGAACATCATGGTTGCTTTCAAGTTTTGGAAATTAGAACAAAGCTTTTACAAATGTGTTGTTTTCTGGATTACATGATAAGGGTACACTGAGTTTTATAAGTAACTATCAACTGCTTCCAGAGTAACTGTGTCATTTTGCATTCCCATCAGCAATGAATGAGAGTTCATGATGTCCCACATTTTAATCAACATTTAGTGGTATCGGTGTCCTGAATCTTGGTCATTCTGATAGGTGTGTAGTGGCTATTCATTGATGTGTTTATTTGTATTTTCCTGATGAAATGATATGGAGCATCTTTTCATATGTTTATTTGTCACATACATAGCTTCTTTGGTGAGGTGTCTGTTGATGTCTCTGGTACACTTTTTATTAGGGCTTTGTTATTATTAAGATTTAAGTGTTTTTATATACTTTGGATATTGGTCCCTTATCAGATGTGTCTTTTGCAAATATCTTCTCACAGTATGTGGCTTATCTTCTGAGTCTCTTGACATTATCTAAAGTACTTAGAACAGTAACTTTTAATATTAATGATGTTGAGATAATCAATTATTTCTTTCATGTTAAATTTAAAAGTCATTGCCATATCCAAGGACATCTATGTTTTTTTCCTATGTTATATTCTAGGATTTTTATGCATTGGCATTTACATTTAGGTCTGTGACCCATTTTGACATAATTTTGTGAATGTAGTAATGTCTATATCCAGATTTTTTTTGCATTTTTAATTTCCAGTTTTTCCAGCACCATTTGTTGAAATGAGTGTCTGTATTCCATAGTACTGTATTTCATCTTTTGTCAAAGAGCATTTGACTGTATTAACATATGTCCATTAATCTATTTGTTTAGTCTTTTCTCCAATACATCACTGTCTTGATTACGGTAGCCTTACAGGAAGACTTGAAGTCGGATAGATACTCCTCCAACTGTGTTACTTTCCTTCAATATTACATTGACTCTTTTGGGTCCTTTGCCCCTCCATACAAATTTTAGAATCAGTTTATTGACATCCACAAAGTAATTTTCTAGGATTTTGATTGGCATTTCATTGCATCTATAGATTATGTTGGGAAGAATAAAACCTTGACAATATTTTCACATTAATGTACACATGAAAACAGAAAAATGTCCCTCCAAGAGTTATTTGCACAAACAGAGTATACATGATGATTTTGATATTCATCAAAAAATTATTAACATATCAAGTGTGGAGTTTTTGGAATTTAGCAAAGTATAAACACAGTATTTGTTTTAAAATTATTAATGAATGAATCTCTTAAATGGATTATTATATCTTTTCATAAACTATCTTTCACAGTTTGAGAGAGCTCTTCAGAATGGCCATTGTGGTAGTAATAACATTTTGAGCTTAATTTTCTTCATCTGTAATGTTATGATTTTGGATTTTTCTTTTTCTGAAGAGAGTTTAAAGAAATAGGTTATCATGAAATTTGACTGAGTATGTAGCACACTCTTTGATCTGTTATTAGTAACAGATCAAATTTGTCTTCAGATCCTACCTTTTTTAATGCATCAACAACCTTCAGTATTCAAATTTCCATTCTATTTATTTTAGTTCTAGTTTAAAAATACAATTGTATACTTAAAACCTATATAATTTTATTAACCAGTGTTACCCAATTAATTTAATTAAATATATATACAACATATATATGTGTGTATATATATGTATATATAATACATTTCAACAAGTAGAATAGTTCAATGTTAGATTATGAGCCTTAAGCAACCCTTCAAAAGTGCAGGAGATGCAAAAAAACAGCCACAGGAGACATCTTTATTTTTAATAATTTAAATTAAATGAATATATTTTAGAAATACATTTAAAACACAAATACCTATACTCTTTAAGAGAAGATTTTACTAATTTGCTTTTGGAAAAGCAACACTTTTTTGAACATGCTATTTTTTTTCCAGCACAGATATTCTCTTCCCTAGCAAGGGTACACAATGAGAGGTCTGTTTAATGCTCTGGAAAAGACTGTCAGTTCTTCCTGAGTTCAGCTCATGCATCTTAATATAACATCAGGTTTCTTGTAGACAACCACATTTCAGGCCCTTTGACAAAACCTATATAAAAAAGATGTGATGTTCAAGAAACAGTGGTTTGAATAATTTAATAGCTACATATAGGCCTATGAAATATTAAAGTAACAATAGTGTACAGTGCAGAGTTTTACAGAGATACTACCTTTTCTAGCTTGACCTTAGTGTTCTCCTTGCACCATTGACTGTTTGGCTACAGTTATTGTGTTATCATCGTGAGACAGTCATTACAATGGAGTTAATACCTACTTTCACAAAAGCTAAATCAGCTTACTGAAATTCAGATATTTAAAAATAAAAGAGCTCCAATAACTTAGCTTTCTTTGGAATCTTGAGCTGATATTAAAAATCATTTGAACAACATTCTATCCCTGCTACTTTTTAAAAATTTTTATTTTAATTATTGTTCAAGTACACTTTTCTGTCTTTTACTCCCATCCCAGTCCCCCCCCCCCACTGCTCCCAACCTCCCTCCCATTTTCACCCCCCTTAGTTTTTATCCCTGTGTCCTTAATACTTGTTCCTGTTATCATTTCCCTTTTTCCCCTGAAATTCCCTCCCCTCTCCCCTCTGGTTACTGTCAGCCTGTTTTCTATTTCAATGTCATTGGTTATATTTTGCTTGCTGTTTGTTTTGTTGCTTAGGTTCTCATTAAAGGTGATATATGGTATTTGTCTTTTATCACCTGGCTTATTTCGCTTAGCATAATGCTTTCCAGTTCCATCCATGCTGTTGCAAAGGATAGGAACTCCTTTTTTTCTGCTACATAGAATTCCATTCTGTATATGTACCATAGTTTTTTGATCCATTCATTTATTGATGGACACCCAGGTTGCTTCCAACACTTGGCTATTGTAAATTGTGCTGCTATGAACATTGGGGTGCATACATTCTTTTGGATTGGTGATTCAGGGTTCTTGGGATATAATCCTAGCAGTGGAATTGCTAGGTCAAAAGGCACATCCATTTTTAGTTTTTTAGAAAATTCCATACTGTTTTCCATAGTGGTGGTACCAGTCTGCAATCTCACCAACAGTGAACTAGGGTCCCCTTTTCTCCACAACCTCTCCAACACTTGCTGTTTGTGGCTTTGTTTGTGATGGCCATTCTGACCGGTGTAATGTGGTATCTCTTTGTGGTTTTAATTTACACTTCTCTGATGGCTAACGATATTGAGCATCTTTTTAAGTGTCTCTGAATCCTCTGTATGTCCTCCTTGGAGAAAATGCCTGTCCAAGTCCTTTGCCCATTTTTTAATTGGGTTGCTTATCTTCTTGGAGTTGAGTTGTGTAACTTCTTTGTATATTTTGGAGATTAAACCCTTGTCTGAGGTATCATTTGCAAATATGTTTTCCCATATACTTGGTTCTCTTTTTATTGTAATGTTTTTCTTAGCGGTGCAGAAACTTTTTTATTTTGATGAGATCCCATTCGTTTCTTCTTCCCTTCATATCCCTTGCTCCAGGGGACATATCAGTAAAAATGTTGCTGCGTGAGATATCTGATATTTTCCTGCCTATGTTCTCCTCTAGGATTTTAATGGTGTCACAGCTTATATTTAAGCCTTTTATCCATTTTGAATTTATTTTTGTGTATGGTGTAAGTTGGTGCTTGAGTTTCATTTTTTTGCAGGTAGCTCTCCAGTTCTCCCAATACCATTTCTTGAAGAGACTATTTTTACTCCATTTTATGTTGTTGCCCTCTTTGTGGAATATTAACTGACCATAGAGACTTGGGTTTATTTCTGGGCTCTCTGTTTTTTCCAATAGTCTATGTGCCCGTTTTTATGCCAATACCAGGCTGTTTTGATTACAGTGACCTTGTAATACAGTTTGGTTTCAGGTATTGTGATCCCTCCTACTTTGTTCTTCTTTCTCAAAATTGCAGCAGCTATTCAGGGTCGTTTTTGGTTCCATATAAATGTTTGAAGTGTTTGCTGTATGTCTGTGAAATATGCCATTGGTACTCTAATAGGTATTGCATTGAATTTGTATATTGCTTTGGGTAATATGGACATTTTGATGATGTTAATTCTTCCAATTCATTAATACAGTGTATGTTTCCATTTGTTTGTGTCTTCCTTGATTTCATTCTTCAACATTGTGCAGTTTTCTGCATACAGCTTTTTTATCTCCTTGGTTAGGTTTATTTCTAGGTATTTTAGTTTCCTTTTTGCTATATTGAATGGATTTTTTTCTTGATTTCTGCTTCTGCTGTTTCATTGTTGGTATGCAAAAATGCGTTTGATTTCTGGATATTGACTGATTATCCTGCTGTTTTGCCAAATTCATTTATTAGGTTGAGCAGTTTTTGTGTGGAGTCTATAGGATTTTATATATATACTATCATATAGTGTGCAAACAGTGACAGTTTTGTTTCCTTCTTTCTGATTTGGATGCCTTTTATTTTATTTTCTTGTCTCATCGCTGTGGCTAAAACTTCCAAAACTAATAGAAGTCGTTAAAGTGGACAACCTTGTCTTGTCCCTGATCTTAGTGGAAAAGCTTTTAGTTTTTCCCGTTGAGTATGATGTTGGCTGCAGGTCTCTCATATATGGCCTTTATTATGTTGAGAAATGCTCCCTCTATTCCCAATTTGCTCAGTGTTTTTATCATAAATGGGTAGTGTACCTTGTCAGATGCTTTTTCCACATCTATTGATATGATCATGCGATTTTTGTCTTTGCTTTTGTTTATGTGATGTATTACATTTACTGATTTGCAAATATTGAAACATTCTTGCATCCCTGGGATGAATCCCACTTGGTCATGGTGTATGATCTTTTTAATGTATTGCTGGATGCAATTTGCCAATATTTTGTTAAGGATTTTAGCATATATGTTCATCAGCCATATTGGCCTAAAGTTTTCTTTCTTTGTTGTGTCTTTATCTGGTTTTGGAATTAGGATGGTGCTGGCTTCATATAAAGAGTTTCAGAGTCTATGCTATTCAATCTCCATGATTTCCAGTGTTTTGGTTTTTTTTCTCTTGCGGTTGGTTTCTAATTTCAGTCCCTTTTGGTCAGAGAAAATGCTTGATATGATTTCAATTTTCTCGAATTTGTTGTGACTTGTTTTGTGTCCTATCATGTGGTCTATCTTTGAAAATGTTCCATGTGCATTTGAAAAGAATGTTTATTTAACTTCTTTTGGATGCAAGGCTCTATGTATATCAGTTAAGTCCATTTCATGTATGGCATTGTTAAATGCTACAATATCTTTGTTGATGTTTTGTTGGGAAGATCTGTCCATTTTTGACAGTGGGGTGTTAAAATCCCCTACCAAAATTGTGTTTCTATCAATATCTTTCTTGAAGTCCTCTAAGATTTTCTTTACATATTTGGGTGCTCCTATGTTGCGTGCACATATATTTAAAATGTTTATGTCTTCTTCATGGAGTCTTCCCTTGAGTATTATGAAGTGCCCTTCTGGGTCTCTCTTTATGTCTCTTTTTTTGAAGTCTATTTTGTCTTATATGAGTATTACTACCCTGGTATTTTTTCCTGTCCATTTGCTTGGAAAATTTGTTTTCAGCCATTCATTTTCAGTCTGTGTATATCTTTTCTCCTGAGGTGCATCTCTTGTAGGCAGCATATTCGTGGGTCATGCTTTCTTATCTGTTCAGGTATTCTGTGTCTTTTGATTGGAGCATTTAATCCATTTACATTTAAGGTTATTATGGATAGGTACTTATTCATTGTCATTGTGTACCTATGTTCCTCTCTGTATCTCTCTTTTTCTTCCTTTCCTTAGACCAGTCCCTTTACTATCTCTTGCAGAGCTGGATTGGTGGATATGTGTTCTTTTAGACTTCTTTTTTTCTTGGAAGCTCTGTATTTTGCCTTCTATCTTGACTGAGAGCCTTGCTGGGTAAAGCAGCCTAGGTTGCAGGCCTCTGATTCTCATTACTTGGGATATTTCTTGGCATTCTTCTCTGGCTTGGAGTGTTTCCATTGAGAAGTCAGCAGCTAACTTTTTGGGGCTCTCTTGTATGTTACTTCCTTCTTCTCCCTTGCTGCCTTTAAGATTCTCTCTTTGTCTTGGAATTTTGCCATTTTAATTATGATGCGTCTTGAAGTGGGCTTCTTTGGGTTCCTCTTGATTGGTACTCCCTGTGTTTCCTGGATTTGTGTGACTTTTTCTCTCATGAAATTAGGGAAGTTTTCCATCATTACTTTTTCAAATAGATTTTCTATCCCTTGATCTCTTTCTGTTATCCCTATTATATGGATATTATTATCTTTCATATTGTCTTGCATGTCTCTTAATCCCTCTTCATTCTTTCTGAGCCTTTTTTTCCTTTTCTTGTTTATTCTAGGTGTTTTTTTCTACTTCTACTTTATCCTCCAATTCGCTGGTCGATGTTCTGCTTCATCAATCCTGCTTTTGATTCCTTCCACTGTATTCTTCAGTTCAATTATATTTCTCATTTCCTCTTGGCCCTTGTTTATGTTTTCTATTTCCTTTTTCATGTTGATATAGTTTGCTGTGAGTTCATTGTAGTTCCCCTGTAGTTTCTGGTTGATTATTGTGAGCACATGGAACTTCCTGATAACCAGTTCTTTTAATTCAATATCTGATAGCTGACTTGCCTCCATTTCATTTTGCATTCTTTCTGAGGCTTCCTCCTTTCCTTTCACTTGGGGATTGTTTCTTTTTCTTCTCATTGTTTGTGAGAGTCTTCTTGTTAGCTTCTGCTTCTTAAATGGATTTGTTCTGGCTCCCAGGGTTTATGGTGTGAACTGCTGTGGTAGAGTGCCTATGAGATTCAGTGGTGCAGTCTCTTTCGGTTATCCTGGTGTTCACCACTTCCACCTACTCTTTTTTGTGATCAGTTGGAAGGGGAGGCAAAATGATTTAAGGCAACAGGAGAATATTCTATGATATTTACAGTAGCAGCTGGTTTAGAAAAGATAGGAGATCTTTTGGCTATGTATAGTGTTAACCGTGATCTTAACCCAACTAGTCACTTTTAACAAAGGATGGGAAGAAGATAAGACTCTTGTTGGGAAGGGAAGTGTTGTGAGTTGGATCTAGAAAGCAGTGAGGTTGTGGGAGGTCAGATTCTGGGGTAAGGTGAGAGGAAAGGATAGTACATAGGTGTAGTGTGTGAGAGAATAGAGTTAACCTCCACAATAATAGAGTTCAGGAAACTTTGATGTGGGCTAAGATCTGGGGTGGGGGTGTTGTGAAGTATTTACAATTGTGTGGAACAGCAGTTATTTACAATACTATTACATCAACACTCATATGCCAGAATCTATGTGATCTGGATAACATGAACAGGGGGTATAGTACTTTGAGTAGTATGCTGATGGAACACAATTCACATGAAGGACAGTAATTTAGCAATACAATGTGGAAGAGAGAACAGGGGGAACCTGTCAAATGGTACAATATAACCTACCAAGCAAAGAAAACCATACAAAAAGAAGGGAATGTGAAAATACTATTAAAATAAAAGATGTAGGAATAATGAAAAAATAATAATACAGATATGCAGCAACTTGCAGTTTCCCTGCAGTAACCAAGTGAAATTTGTCTCACTGTCTCAGCTGTTGTGTCGCCCCCTCTTTGAGTCCACCTCAGGTCTTTTCACAGTTCCAAGTTTTTTTCTCACTGGTGGGTATTAAAAATAATGGCAAGAGAAGGAAGAAAGAAGAGATAAAATTGGAAAGAAGGAATGAAGAACTAAATCAAGAAAGAAGGAAAGAGAGGAAAAACAATTTAAAGATAAAGCAGTAATAAAAAGTTAAAAATAATAATAACAAAATAAAAGGTTACTTAAAAAATTGCATTTTAAAAAAACGACACCTCTTGTTGGTTTCAAACTGGCCAAACTGGTTTTTCTGGTCTTGCCGGCTGCAGGAGGCTGGGGAGTGATTGGTGTGGCATTTCTCCCTTCCCAATGTTTACTCAGCCTGTCTTGCAAGCACTTTCCCAAAAGCTAGTTTGGCTCCTTTCCCCAAAATCGTAGATGGGGGAATACTGTTTTTTTTTTTTTTTTTTCAGAGCACTTTTCCCAAGTGGCTATCACCATAGGCTGCGGTGCAGGGGCACCCACTCGGCTAGGCTACCTCCACCCCACAGGTTTGAGCCCAAAGCCTTCCCAGTGCTACAGGGAGATGGAGTACCTTCTTTGTAACCTCAGAGTCTCTGCCCGGCTGGGTGGGGATTCAGCTGCGGGACTGTCACAGCAGATTCCCCAGTCCCTCTGTTTGGTAAATTCCTCCTACTCAAGCCTGGCACCCCATGTAGCCCAATTCTCCATCCAGACCAGTGACTATGGGGGTCAGTGCCCTTCACTGCCTGTCTCTCAACTCTCCCGAGCTAGTGACCACAGACTCCGTGGGTGATCACGGCCCCTTGAGTGTTGCCTCTTCATCCTTATTCCCCTCTCTGTGACCAGAACTTTCCTGGTGTTGCTCAGACCTTGGTCTGTTGGAAAGGGCGGGAACAGTTGACCCATCTCTCTCCCAAGGACTGTGGCGGGCCTTCTTCTTTCAAGAAGTCTGTGGTAGACCCAACGCCAGCTCTGGGCACCGTGCCTGGGGCTACAACCTCACCCCGGTTCCTGCGCTGGTTCCCAGGACCTTACTGTTCTAAAATATCCTTTTTACCATCTGGTTTCTGGTTATTCAGTGTCCACTACAAGTTTTGGACTCTTGTTTTCAAATACGCTGGGGTACTTTTGGCTGTCTGCTCTGTTCCTCTGTGGATTAGCCAGTTTTTCCTCCTGTGCGTAGGGGGAAGTGAAATCCATTCCCTCCTACTCTGTTGCCATCTTTCCTCCATCTTCCTATCCTTGCTACTTTTAAATAAATTTGTTATAATCAAGAAATGCTCAGTTAGCTATGCATTTCCTTCAAAAATATGATAGGCTTTAATAATCTCTCTGCAAAGTGAAAGACAAGAAAGCAGACACACAGTCTCTGAGGTTATGCTGACATAATTTTAAGAATTAATGCTCACCATTTCATTGGTTACACCCAGATACTCAATTCCGCTTTATAATCAAGGACATCTCTATCAGATACTTAGATGATACTGTTGAAACCCAAATAAGGCAGAGGGGCCCAAACAGCATCCCTCATTTTTCTTAATTGCAGATCTTTGGCTTAGATATCTATAATTTTCCTTAAAAATCCCTATTTGTTTCTAAGATCTATGTGCCTTTAATTTTCTTTACTTCTTTTGACATGATAATGTGCTTAAAAAACTGCAATTAGTTAAAGGGGTTTACCCACTTTAAATGAAGTAACTGTTTGAAATATCTTACTTAAAGTACCATGTTATTTTGTTATTACTTCTAAGAAGCTCTGTTTTGTTTTGCATTTCTTAATATTGTGCACTGAGTTTTTGCTTTGAAGAGACACTTGAAGGTGAAGGAAAGGGAGAATAAGAGGCTTGTTTCTTGAGAGAATATTTCCTGCAATAGCTGTGATTCTGATCTCATTGTTAGATAAGTATTTTAACAGTGAAACAATCAATTTCAAGTTCCCACAGAATACTCAGGGTGTGTTTCATACTCTTTCAGCATTCATGGAAATCTGAACTGTGTCCAAGACTATGGCTCACTCAGAGAAGGAAATGCATTCAATTTTTTTCCTATTCTATAGGAATTAATAATCTCAGGAGAGCCATAAAATAAACAGCTAACTGGTGAGGCAACTTTGCTACCAGTATAGCTCCTTCACAGTGTTTTACAGCTTTTGAGTTGCTTCCACGCACATAATATTAAAGGGAATCTACTTTACTAGTTCTATGGGGAAGATCTGGAAAGGGGTGGTGCATTCCAAGTGGAAGTGATCCAGTAAGCTAAATGCTGTGTCACTTACTGACAATTTAGAGATATGTAAGACATGAAGCCTGCCATTGGGAGCACAGCCATGGAGCTGGAAGAGAAAAATCTCCTTTGGAAATTGTCAGTTTTTCTGCTTTCTTTTAAACAGTGCTGACCTTTCCAGTTTCGCTGCAATTAATCTTATCTCTCTTTCATTCTGGACTAGCTAAATGGGACAATTGCTGTGTCCTGTACATTTCCTGTTAATGCTATAGCAGGTAAATTATCATGATGTTCCTTGACAATGGTGAAACAATCAATTACTAATGGCACTACTTCACAGATGTTTGTCAGTAGAGTATCTCACAAGGTAAACAAACCAATGTGCCAGAACTGGTATTGAAATGAAATCCAGGCCCAGCCTAATCTCACCTTCATTCTTTAATATATTAGTTTCCTTAGTCTTTGCTCTCACATATCTCCAGCATGGATTATATCCTTCATTAAGTCTTTCTTTTCAAGTTTTTTTTAATTGTTGTTCAAGTTTTCATCATTCCCCCCACACACACATTTCCCCTACCCCATCCATCCCTACTTCCCACCCTCAATCCTACCCACCATTGGCTTTGTCCATGTATCCTTTACACATGTTCCTGACAACCCTTCCCTCTTTTCCCCTCATTATCCTCTCCCATATCCGCTTGTGTTACTATCAGTGTGTTCTTAATTGCAATGTCTCTGGTTATATTTTGCTTGCTTGTTTGTTTTGTTGATTAGGTTCCACTTATAGGAGAGATCATATGGTATTATTCTTACCTCACTGGATAAGAGGATAAACATTTTCTTTAAATTCTTCCAAATCACAGGTGTTGCTTAGATATTATATAGTTTATCCGAGTGAATTATTTTTTAATTCTATGCTCTGGCTCCTGGTTTATATAGTTTTTGAGCACATGAGTTTTGCCTTAATCATTAGATAACTTTTACCCAATGTGTAGTAGTCTTCCAAATTCATTAAATCCTTATCATCTTTTCCCTTTCAGGTTTATAATTTAATGCTTATTTTTGTTAGTATTTAAAAGCTGTATTGTTATACTATACATAGACATAACTGGACCAATAGTAGACATCATTTATAAAATGACATTTATAGCAGATTTATGTCAATAAAAACAGATAAAAATTTTCCCAGAAAATTAAAACTATTGTTTTAAAAATAAAACTTGAATTTAGGGTTATTGGCCTATATTCCTTTTATTGTATTTTTTCATTACCATTTATCCATATATACTCTCCATCCCCCCTACAATTATCACACTGTTGTCCATGTCCAGGAGTCCTCTTTCCTTTTGCTCTGTTCCTCCACAGCCAAACCAATAGCCCCACCTGACATCCTGCTCTGTATCTATGAGTCTGCCTCTATTTTGCTTGTTAGTTCAGTTCATTTGTTAGATTCCACATATGAGTGAAATCTTATGGTATTTGTCTTTCTATGACTGGCTTAGTCCATTTAGTATAATGTTATCCAGGTCTTCCCATACTATACTGCCCCAAAGGGTAAATTTTTCTTCTGTTTTTTTTTACAGCAGAGTAGTATTCCATTGTGTAAGTGCCCAAGAGTTGTTTTATCCACTCATCTACTGATGGACACTAGGCTGCTTCCATATTTTGGTGATTACAAATAACACTACAAATGAATATAGGGGTGCTTATATTCTTTCAAATTATTGTTTGGGTTCCTTTGAATATATTCCTAGAAGTGGGATCACATGGTCAAAAGGCAGACCCACTTTTAATTGTTTGAAATATCTCCATACTGCTTTCTACAAGGCTGCACCAATCTGCATTCTCACCAACAGTGCAAAAGTGTTCTTCTTTCTCAACATCCTCACCCACATTTGTTGTTTGTTGGTTTATTGATGATGGCCATCCTGACAGGTGTGAGGGATTATCTCACTGTGATTTTAATTTGCATTTCTCTGATGATTAGTGACATTGAGCATCTTTTCATATGTCTACAGGCAATCTGTATGTCCACTATTCAAGACCTTTGCCCATTTTTTAATGGATTTTTGTTTGTTTGTTTTTTTCTCTTTCATGTTGAGTTTTATAAGTTCTTTATAAATTTTTGATATCACACCTTATCAGACATATTGGCAAATATGTTCTCCCATTCAGTGGATTTTCTTTTTAATTTTTTTGATAGTTTACTTTGTTGCACAAAAACTTTTTAGTTTAATGTAGACTTACCTGTTTATTTATTTATTTTTTCACTTGTCTAGAAAAAAATTTCTACAAGAAATGTCTGAGGTTTTACTGCCTATGTTTTCTTCTAAAACTTACATGGTTTCGGTTCTAACATTTAAGTCTTCAATCCACTTTGAATTTATTCTCATATGTGGTATATTAAGGTAGTCATTTCATTTTTCTGCACATTTCTGTCCAATTTCCCCAACATTATTTATTGAATAAACTAACTTTAGTCCATTGTGTATGCTTGCTTCCTATGTCAAATATTAATTTATTATAAAGATTTTGGTTTACTTCTGGATTCTCTATTCTGTTCCATTGATCTAAGTTTTTATGTGAGTAACATGCTGTTTTGATTTCCATGGCCTTAGAGTATAGTTTAATACTAGCAGCATGATTCCTCCAACACATTTTTCTGTCTCAGAATCATTCTTTCTATGTGAGACCTTTTGTGGTACCATATAAATTTTTGAAATATTTGCTCTAGTTCTAAGAAATACATCATTGGCATATTGATAGGAATTGCACTGAATCTATACACTGCAGTGGGTAGCATGAACATTTTAATAATGTAAATTCTTCCTATTCATGAACTAACTGTGCTTCCACTTACTTGTAACTTCTTCAACCTCTATCTAGTGTCTTATGACTTTATGAGTACAGGTCTTTTATATTCTTTGTTAAATTTATTCCTAGGTAATTTATTCCTAGTTATTTTATTCTTTTTGAAGCAATTGTGACTAGGATTTTTTTGTTAATTTACCTTTCTGTTAATTTTTATTGGTATATAAAAATACAACTGATTTCTGGATTTTATTTTTGTATCCTGCTACTTTGCTGACTTCATTTATCAGTTCTAGTAGTTTCTTGGTGGCATTTTTAGGGTACCCTATGTACTGTACCAAGTCATCTGCAAAAAAAGACAGTTTTACTTCTTCCTTTCTAATATGGATGCCTTCAATTTATCCTTCTTGTCTGAATGGTATGGCTAAAACTTCCAGTATTATGTTGAATAAGAGAGGTGAAAGTGGACATCCCTGTCTTTTCCTTGATCTTAAGGGGAACATTTGTGTTTTTCGTCTATTAAGTATGCTGTTGGCAGTGGGACCGTCATATGTGGCCTTTATTATGTTTAGGTATGCTCCCTCTATTCTCACTTTGCTGAGAGTGCTGACTTTTTCAAATGCTTTTTATGCATCTATTTATATGATCATGTGTCCTTTTACCATTCATTTTGTTCATGTGGTATAGCATTTTTATTGATTTGCAAATGTTGTACCAACCAGCATAACCAGAATAAATCCCACTTGATCATGGTGTATGATCTTTTGGATGTATTGCCAATATTTTCTTGAGGATTTTAGCAACTATTCATCAGGGATATTGGCCTATTTTTTTCTTATTTGTAAGTCTTGATCTGGCTTTGGAATTAGGGTAAATTGTCCTTGTAAAATGAGCTTGAGGTCTTCCCTCTTCTTGATTTTTTTGAAATAGTTTCAGAAGAAGTGTTAGTTCTCATACTGTTTCGTAAAATTCCTATGGAGTCATCAGGTCTAGAGCTTTTGTGTGTTGAAAAAAAATTTTTTTTAATTCACTAGGTGTAGTGTGTCTATTCATATACTTTGATTTATTTTTTGGAAAATTGCCTTTTTCTAGGAATTTATCCATTACATCTTGGATGTCCAATTTGTGGGCATATAGCTGTTCAAATATTTTCTTAAAATCTTTTGTATTTCTTTGGCATCAGTTGTTATTTCTCCTCTTTCCCTTTTGATTTTATTGATTTTGGTCCTTTCTTTTTTTTCTTGATGAGTCTGGTTAAAGGTTTTTCAATCATTTTTAAGAATCAACTCTTGGATTTATTAATTTTTAAAAAGATTTTATTTCAATAAAAGTCTAAAGAACATTATAAAGAACGATTAGACTTCCGGCCAAGATGGAGGCATAGGTGGAAACACTGTACCTCCTCTCACAACCAAGATTAAGGACAACAAATATTCATAAACAATAACACAACCAGAACACAGAAAATTGAAATACAGAAGTCGACAACCAGTCAACCCAACCGGTAAGAGGGGCGGAGTCGGCAGGCGGCAGAGAGGGAAAGTGGCAGGAAAACGTGGTGGCTGCCAGGCTCGGGAGTGCTGGGTGGCCATGGGTGGCGTGGAGCTTGCAGACCCCCAGACGCAGGGAGGAGACAGGAGGAGACGAGCGGAGCACGCAGGGCACACAGGGCAGTTGGCCAACTATGGACACATATTCGCGTGCAGATGGACTGGGCAAGAGTGGGCAGTGAGATGGACCGCACAGCCCAGGGCCCCAGAGATGGGCAATAAATCCTAAAAACACCTATTGAAAAGGTGCCGGGAGAGGCTCCCAGCCTCACAGGAGAGGTTGCCGAGGAGACCGCGGGGTCCTGGAGTGTGCATAGGCCCTCCCACCTGGGAGCAAGCACCAGAGGGGCCCAGTTTGCTTGTAGAAGGCAGCAGAGGGGACACAAACCCCAGAGAGCTCGAACGGGCGCCATTGTTCCCTCTCTGACCCCGCCCCCACAGACAACGTCACAACTTGGCGACTAGGCTGCCCCGCCCTAGTGAACACCTACGGCTCCGCCCCTCTTATGCAACAGGCGCCACCTGACCAAAAATGACTCAAACACAAGAAAAGCTCAGAGTCCCAGAGCCAATACTTTTAAACAAACAAGAAATAGCCGACCTAACAGATGCACAGTTCAAAGCACTGCTAATCAGGATGCTCACAGAATTGGTTGATTTTGGTCGCAAATTAGATGAAAAAATGAAGGCCTTCATAAGTGAAATGATGGAAAATGCAGAGGGAACCAGAAGTGATGGGAAGAAAACTGAGTCTCAAATCAATGGAGTGGACCAGAAGGAAGAAACAAACAGCCAAGCAGAAAAGAATGAAGAAACAAGAATTCAAAAAAATGAGGAGAAGCTCAGGAACCTCCAGTACATCTTTAAACATTCCAACATCCGAATTATAGGAGTACCAGAAAGGGAAGAGGAAGAGCAACAAGTGGAAAACTTATTTGAACAAATAGTAAAGGAGAACTTCCCCAATCTGGCAAAGGAAATAGGCTTCCAGGAAGTCCAGGAAGCTCAGAGAGTCCCAAAGAAGTTGGATCCAAGGAGGAACACACCAAGGCACATCATAGTTACATTAGCTAAGATTAAAATGAAGG
>PVKM010002847.1:0-61618 GCA_004027735.1 Carollia perspicillata
GCTCATTTTCTCAGGTGGACTCGGGATTACAGACTGAAATCATGGAGTAGGGCTAAAATCTGAAAGGGAAGAGGCAAAATGTGTCAGGTGGAGTGTCACAACTACAGCTCAGGGGAAGAATCATACCCTAAAATGACAACAATCAAGAAAAAAATTCATTATGACCAGAGTACACCTTCATGTTCTCCTCTGAATTCTAGACCATTGTAGGTTTTGATCTTAAAATTATGAAAAAAATATCATTATCTTGTTCAAGACCCTAAACAGATTCTAGTTCTCTCTAGTGGACTTGTCTGTGGCAAATGGACAGTGGGTATTCTAAGTAGTTTTGAAAATCTTTTTGTAGAGGTGGCGATATGAATTGCCTATCCTTGGTTTCTTCATAGGTAGCAATTGTAAATTTCAAGGTGCAGAAATGCACCTTCTGGGAAAGAAGGTGGATTTTTTGCCGTGAAACTGCTTTTGTGGGCATTTCTATTCAAGTCTATTGGTAATTACAATTACTTCCACGTACACATGCGTACGTGGTCTGTAAATGATTACCAGACCATAGGCAAGACATTGAGAAAAGCTATAGTTCTTGGGA
Source organism: Carollia perspicillata (assembly GCA_004027735.1). NCBI lineage: Eukaryota > Metazoa > Chordata > Mammalia > Chiroptera > Phyllostomidae > Carollia > Carollia perspicillata. Next base: position 587 of record PVKM010002847.1, read on the forward strand.
ATGAGCAAAGATCTAAGAGTGCTCCTCAGCATTGCCATCAGGTAGCAGCTAGGAGGGTGGGCAGAGAATGGGAGAGAGAGTGGTGCGGAGGGGAGTCTTGGAAGAAGCCAAGGTACATACATGCATTTAAAAAGCAAAGCCCATACAGCCTCGCTTATGCCTGGCTAAGAAGTGCCTTTTCCAGAAACTCAATCAAGAAATGGTATGTATTAAGGAGTTGTTCCAACCTGTCCGCACCCTACGCTGACTTCCCCAGAAAACAGGCTACCAAGGACGCAAATGCTATTGCCAAGCCTCCTGTCTCTGGCTTCCAGCTTCCTCAGATCCCAGAGCACAGCCCCACAGGATGTCACACGGAGCTGTCTCTAAGAGTGGGCACTGCATGGAGGTGGGCAAAGTTTTGATCCCATTCGCTCGAAATTGGTTGCTCCTCGGCTGTGGAGTTTGGCCGCAGGGGCTCCCCGGCACCTCAAGGCAGAGGCTGAGCAGCCGCAGGAGCAGCAAGCAACACAGCAGCCTGCAAGCTAAGGAGCCAGCCTCCGCCGCTGCCGCCGCCTCCTCCTGCCGGCGTGGTGTCGGCAACACAGCCAGTTCCTATCGCTGTCATGCTGCCAGCAGCGCGCCGCCCGCCACCCCCACCCACCCCCCGCGCGGCCCCGGCCCTGGCCCTCGCACTGTTATTTGCGTGACTGACCCGAGCCCAGCTGGAGGGAGGATCTGGACGCAGGAGGGAGGGGAGGGTATTGGCCCGCCTACTTCTTCCCCTCTGTCTCGCTGAGGGGACCTTCTTTTCCTAATTGGTCACACACTTGCGTCCATCACTCCCATGCGGCCCTAGGATTGGTGGAAGGTGCACTTCTGAAGCGAAGAGAGGAGAGTGACTCCGCGGGTCTCCGGCGCCTCATCTTTCCCTCCACCCCTACTTCAACGTCCACCCACCTCTCCCCACCCCCCACTCCACTTCCCCCGCCTCATTCGCAGCAGTGTCCTTAGTAGACTCATTGGGATAGGGGCGAAGCCAGCCGCCTATTGAGCCGCGCTATTATTGGCCGACGCTCATGCCCGTCGAAGCGGCAGGCTTCACCATTGGGTGAGTCCTCTTCGTTCCCCGCCCCCAACGCCTCGCCCTCTCAGTCACCTCCTCCCCTCCGGGCTCTTCCACGGACCCCTTTCCCCGCCCGTCCCCGCTGCATCTCCCCTGTCCAGATGGGCGGGGACTGCTGTACGACTCTGTAAAGTCTGTGAGTCACTGCACAACCCATCAATCCAATTAAATGTCGTGAGCGAGCTGAGCTGGCGGTGCTACCGCCACCACCGCTCACCCCGCTACGGCCGCCCCTGCTCGCAGCGCCCCTCTGATCCATGGCTGTCTGTCTGTACTTGTTACGGTGTAACCTCCTCCGCCTCCTCCTCCTCAAGAGCCGCTGCAACTTCCCCTCAGCCAGCCTCCTCCTCTGGTTGGGGACTGCAAAGGCATGGGATAGACCCAGAGCCACTTCTCTCTATCTCCCCTCCAGCCCTCGCTCAGTTTCCCCCGTTTAAATTAAAGTCTGTTCCTCGCTTCTCATCGTTTTAGAGGTTTATTTACCAGTCTATTATTTCCCCCGATTTTATTTCCTCTCCTTGGGCCAGAAGGTCGCAGGGGTTGGGGAGTTTATTTTAGGGAGGGGGCTCTCCACCCCCACCCTGTTTCTCCTCTTTCGGCCGTGACTTGATTTCCCTGCTCCTCTCCGCTCCCACCCCTCGAACTCACGGTCCTACACTGGAGTGACGCACCGACACCCCCGCCCACAGCCCAGACGTCCCCTCCCTTGCTGCCACCCCGACCTGTCTCGGAGCTGGACCCGCTGGCGACTTCTTGGCGGTAGGGTGAGTACTGTGTGGGATCTTGCAGGGGTATGGAAAGATGTTGTAGTCGTTCACTTTGGGGAGGGCAAGGATCACATTGTGGGAAGAATGGTCCCGCGTGGATTTGAGGTGGCGACTGCCTCCCTCCGTAGCTCTCTCTTCCTCCGCCCCTCGACTCCTTATTCACCAGCCCTGCTGTATTTCTAGGTATTGCCAGACTTCCACCATCGGAGCATTATAACGCTTATAAAATGAGTGGTAATGGCATGCTTTCTGTCTTTAGGATGCTTGGTGAACTGTAATAGTCAGCAATGTGATCTGATAGACTCTATGACCTCCAAAAAGTGTAAAATGGCTAATGGGTACATTTTCCTCCAAATCAAAGTTAAACTTTTATTTAATAAAGGTAAGACAAAAGGTATTTCTAGTTTGAGTGTGTGGTAATAGAGCAAGGGAAGACAGATTGCCTAGTGGTGTGGCTTACTCTTTTTATTTTAAAATAGTTTTATACATTCCTTTTTGAAAAGAATATGAATTCAGTATTAAAGTAAAGGTTATGAAGTCTTTGAACCTGTTGGAGAAAAGCAAGGTAAATGAAAATCCAGCTTCACACTTCATCTTTAGTTCACTTTTTCCTAGCAAGAGATGACAACACAGAATTTTTTATTTCTCAGTCACTGGGCCCAGTGGAGTGTATTAGGTATAAAAATGGGCATTTTTTTTTTCTTTTGATGCCCCTCTTTTGTATTCTTGATTGCTCTTACACAGTGTCATGCTACAGAATTTGTAAAATTTTAGTTTGGTTTCTTGATTGTTGGTAGCTCAGAAGTATACACACTTGCCCACATACGCTTTATGAGAAAGAATCTTGCCTTATACATCTTTAGTATTTAATTGGAGATAAAAGTAAAAATTATGAGAAGTAGTTACTCTGAATTGGCTTCTGAGGTCACTTTTGAGAATTCAGCCTATTTAAAATGGTATTACTCTTTTTGAATCAAGTTCTGGTCTAGTCCACAAGATTCAAATTAGGCTAAACCAAACAGGTTTTGAAATATTAAAGTACAGGAAAGGCCTCTTAGTAGTGCATTCTCTCCTTTTCTTTCAGACTAATCAGAATAAGTTGTTACTAAATTTAATTTTAAAGAATAGGCTGTGCCTCTACTGAAATCTGCCATTTTTTCTACAGAAAGAGTTCTTTTTAAAGAGCAGAAATGTGTTTATGATCAGCCCAAAGTAGTAAACTTGACTCAAATGCAAATGGTGTTGTAAGAAAATGCTTGTCATAAGCCCCCAAACCTTGCAAAGTATTTCAGGAAGACTTATATAAACCTTTTTTGAATTGTCCAATAAATTTTATCATGTGGCCTTTTTCATGAGATGAAGACTGAATCACCGAGAAGCCTCATAGCACAGGAGCCAGGCTGCCTGAGTTTAAATTTTGCTGCCATCCTTAGATGGCTGTTTCACCTTGGGCAAGTTTCAAACCTGGCCAGTGCTAGTTTTCTCCTGTAAATGGGAAGGATGACTTTTCCTCAGAGGGCTGCTGTAAGGATAAATAAGAATGCATGTCACAGAGCACTTGTTATTAGCTGTTCCATCATCATCCCCACCCTTACAGAAGATGTCTAATATAGTGGTTAAGAGAGGGGACTCTAGAACTAGATTCTGTAGGTTCAAGTCCCAGCATTTCTGTCTATGAGACCATGGTCAAGTTAACCTCAGAATCCCCATCTGTAAAATGGGGATAATAGAAGCATTTACTTCATAGGGTTATTGTGAGGTTGAAATGAGTTAATATACGCAAAGATCTTGACTAATGTTTGGTACCTCTTTACAAAGATCTTGATTCGCATTTGGTACTTTTTAAGTTTAATTCTCCGTTATGTTCCTTGTATGTCTTGAAACGTAAGTAGGTTTTTTTTTTTTTGTAAAGATAAAGAATTATTGCTGTCAAGCATGGATGGACCTGGAGAGCATTGTGCTAAGTGAAATAAGCCAGTTAGAGAGAGACAAATACACCATGATTTCACTCATATGTAGAATCTAATGAACAAAATGAAGTGTCAAGCAAAATAGAGGTAGACCTATATAGACTGAGAGCAGGCTGACAGCTGTTGGGTGGGGGTGGTGTTGGAGGGGCTGGAGGGTGGAGGGATTGAGAAATAAAAAGAAAAAAGAAAAACTCATGGACATGGACAATAGTGTGGGGATTACCAGAAAGAGGGGATGTGGGGGAGGTGGAGGAAAGCATAGAGGGGGATAAACGGTGATGGAAGGAGACTTGGGTCGGTGAACACACAGTACAGCGTACGGCTGTGCTGTGGAATTGTTCACCTAAAACCTGTATAATTTTGTTAACCAGTGTCACCCCAGTAAATTTAATAAAAAGGAAAAAAGAATTATTGCTGTCAAAATAAGCAGAGTTCTTATCAATATGCACGATGTTGTATGGGAGCTATATTTTTAAACTGGTGTTTATATGAGGCTTTATGAATTTTAGTTATTTGATTAGTTGAGCTGATCACTCTTTCATTTAAACTTGCAAAAGAGGATATACCTAACTCTGTTATTATAATCACACCTATCACACATTTGCTGTTATCTATGATTTTCTCCTCTACTAAACAGAAAGCTCTTTGGGGGTAAGAATAGTGTTTCATTCATAATTTAATCCCCAGTGTCTAGCAGAGTGCCTGGCACATAAAGAAGTTTAATGAATGCTATGGAATGAATTAAATAATGTTATCTTGAAGTTGTTTAATGAGTAGGTGAATGACATTATAAGCAGTATTATGGAGCAGTATTATGCTATTATTTGTATTGTTGAGTTGAAATTTTTCTCTCGATTATTACTTTTGTAAATAGAGGACAGATGAGGGGAATTACAATTAACATATTTTAGTAAGAAGGTATTTTTCATTTTAAAGATTAAACTTAAAATAGTCTGAAAAGTACATTTGATACCTGACATGTCCACTTTTTAACGAAGATTTTCTGACTCCCAAACTTGTCACTGAGGTAGATGTTATTATAATTAGTATGAATTATCCAGATTAGATTTTTGAATGTCCCAAATGATATTGTGATATTATTTTCAGCTTCAGAATTAATAATAATAAAGAGAATTTGTCAAATTAACACTGTGAAAATAAAATGACATCATTTCCTTAAGGACCAAAGCTTTATTTCTCTCTTCTTTCAAGAATGAAACTCTTTCTCCTGAGTAATCTTGATGAATAATTAGCTTTTGAAATAGCTGTAGTAAATAATGTAATAGGAATCATAAAGGAAGAGTATGTAATTAGCAAATAAAACACTTTAAACTTTACCACACACTTAATAGGCATTACACAATCAGGGAATATATATTTTTTAAATAAACAAAATTGATGGGGCCTACTACCTGCTTCATTTATAGAATCACTCTATTTTACTTGTCAATAAAATCTAATTTAATTATCATATCCCCTGATATTATAAAATGAAAGAATATCTTCTATGAAAGAGGTATCTTCAGTAACAAAATCTAAATATTAATAGACTCAGAAGTGTTACAGTGTTCCATAACATTGTTAACACTTTTCAAATACATATACAAGGTACTACAATGTGGGTAATTTTATGTACATAATCCTTTGTTTAACCTAATTATCAGTTACCCAGTTTAGCTGTATATAATGAGTTTTCATTGGCTAAAAACAGTTAATTTAGAAAACTTGTCTTTTTTTTGTTCGTATGCTTTTAAAGTAGACAATTTAAAATGAAACCTAAAAAAATTATTTTGTAGGGACTCGGAAACTACACTTAAGTGTCTGGTCTTCACAATGGAAGGTCACTTGTGTTTTGCTTCACACGTTTTAGCATGACCTTGTTTCCGTAGCTCACATCTTTTATCTCTTCCTTGAATTAACATTTTCATGCAGACATTTGAGTGTTAGTATTTTACAGACATTTATAATGTTTCCAACTTTTTTCTGTACTTTATTTTTTATTATTTTAATACAATTGTTCCTATTTCTTTTCCCTTTTTCCACCCTCTACCCAGCCTACCCCCCTCGGCCACAGTCAGTCCCCTCTTCACTGTCCATGTCCATGAGTCATTCATACATGTTCGTTGACTAATCCCTTCCCCCTCCTCCCACCATTCCCCTCTCCCTCCTCCCCTCCTACCGCTTTCAATCTGTTCCATCTCTTCAGGTTCCTGGTTCTGTTCTCATTAGTTTATTTTGTTCATTAGGTTCCAGTTATAAGTGAGGTCATATGCTATTTGTCTTTTACTGACTATCTTATTTCACTTAGCACAGTAGTCTCCAGTTCCACCCATGCTGTCGCAAAAGGTAGGAATTCCTTCTTTCTTTCTGCTGCATAGTATTCCATCACGTAAATGGACGACAGTTTTTTAATCCACTCATCCACTGATGGGCACTTGGGCTGTTTCCAGCACTTGGTTATTGTAAATAGTGCTGCTATGATCGCAGGGGTGCATAAGTTCTTTTGAATCGGTGTTTCAGGATTCTTAGGGTATATTTCTGGAGTAGCCTCTCTGGGTCGTAAGACAGTTCTATTTTTAATTTTCTGAGGCGATTCCATACTGCTTTCCACAGTGGCTGCACCAGTCTGCATTCCCACCAACGATGCACTTGGGTTCCCTTTTCTCTACATCCTCACCAGCGTTTGTCATTTGTTGATTTATTAATGATTGCCATTCTGACAGGTGTGAGGTGATATCTCTTTGTGGTTTTAATTTACATTTCTCTGATGGCTAGTGATGTTGAGGATTTTTTGATCAGTTTATGGGCCCTCTGTATGTCCTCCTTGGAGAAGTGTCTGTTCAGGTCCCTTGCCCATTTGTTAATTGGGTTGTTTGTCTTCCTGGTGGTGGGTTGTATGAGTTCTTTATATATTTTGAAGAGTAGACCCTTGTCCAATGTATGTATCATTGGTAAATATGTTCTCCCATACAGTTGGTTCCCCTTTCATTTCGATGATGGTTTCTTTAGCCATGTGGAAACTTTTAAATTGGATGCAGTCCCATTTGTTTATTTTTTCCTTTATTTCCTTTAATGTCTCCAACTTTTTAAAAAGCAATGTTTTTGATGAAGAATTATTTGGAAAGAAGAGAAGGAGGTAGATAAAACCTTTAGGGCTTGTAATTTCTGTCCTGTCTTCTAACATTAGGAAAATGAATAACTATATACTAAGACTTTACTTAACATCATCTGTTGCATCTGTGACTTTAAGTGAAACAATGTAAAACAAAACCAGTTTTACCATAGCCTAACTGGTATAAACAAGAGTTAATTTCCTACATTATAATGAAACAATGATGAACTAAGCTACATCATTTGAGGACCTGCTATACTGTCAGTGATCAAAAATAGGGGAAAATAATGTACACATTATCTATTGACATAAATTTAGAATTAAGGTCCATGGACTTCTGGACTGAGTTACACTTATTGGCACATGACCTTGAGCTTTAAACTTAACCTCCATGAGGGCTGTTACCCTACCCTCATTCACAGGGGATGTTGTAGGGGAAAGTTGTAAGTGCTTTTTGAAAGCATTGGAGAAGGACAAAATGCAAACAAATACCAAGTAAACATCAGCATTTAGAAATGGATATTTGTTTATCCTTACTTAAAAATTGTGACCTTTTAGCCTTGGCTGGGTGGTTCACATGGTTGGAGCATCGTTCTGTACACCAAAATGTGGTGGGTTTGATTCCTGGTCAGGGCACAAACCTAGGTTTTGGGTTCAATCCCCCATCTCGGCACATACGGGAGGCACCCGATGGATCAGTGTTTTTCTTTCAATTGACGTATCTCTCTCCCCGTGTCTCTCTCCCTCTTCCTCTCTCTCTAAAATCAATTCAATAAAAATAACCCATATCCTCTGGTGAGTATTATGACATTTTAGATCTTTTGTCTGAAGGGCACTTTTCCTCTTAACTTTGTATTTGATGAGAATTCTCACTGATGTGTTCACAAGAATATGTAAGTTACCTTTTTAGAGCCAAGGAACTTTGGTTTAATTGAACAGGATTTAAAATATTAACACTTGAGTTTTGGTATATCCTGGGTTATAGCAGAGGTTGATGTAAGAACAAACTTTAGGTACCGATATTAAGACAAAACGCATTTTACTAGTTAAAACTTGTAGAATTTGCTTGCTCATGGCAGGAAAACACGTTCAGATATATCAGACACCATTAGAAGTATATTCAAAGAAAAAAATTAGTTACTTATTCGCTTTTAAATTTCAAAATGATTATTTAGCTTTTGGACCCCCTTATTGATTTTTTTACCTTAATACAGTGAATTGTGCACATTTCAGAATGTGGTGGTTTGGAGGATTTCATTTATTCCAGCTAATCTTTTATTTAGAAGGTGAGTGAAGACAGATGTGGAAAGGCTACATATCAAGAAAGTAGTCTTTCTTTTCCTGTCCCTAAAAGTGAGTTAGGGTCTTCAGAAGTCAAAAGCCCAGAGTTAGCACATTATGTAAGTTTGTTTTAATTCAGCTTTACCTCTTGCTGGTTGTTAGTAGAAGAGCTGTCACAGCCTCGTGATATTACTTTTTTAAGTGAAAGTTAAATTTGAGTGTACTCAGAGTAAGATCTATCAAAACAAATGGATGTACAAAGAAATATTATTTATTTAAACTAATATTGTGTACAGTGAACAAATATCCTCTAATATGAAGTTGCTAAGCAGAAAGTGACTTTTAAAACTAGGGTGTCCTTTTGTCCTTATTGTTCAGCCTGCAACTGATGAAAACTTAGAATGTTAGGTTTCTTCTCCACTTTGAATTTAAAGTCCACATTGATGTTTATAATCTTTTGTGTGGTGGTGCATATAACTCTTCAGTATACTGAATGTTTACTTTTACCATAGTAAGTAAAATGACCCAAACAGTTCGCTTTTAATTTAATTTTTTTCACAATCCTCTTTCCTTCGTTCTACCATTGTTTCTCAGTTTTCTTAATATTTCCACATAAATTTGTCTTTTCTTTTTACACAGCATCTTAATTTGCTCTATCTTCTTTTCACATTGGTATTCTTTTTCTTGACCACAGCAGGCTTTTTCTTTAGCAATCTTTTGCCTTTGCCTCTGTATAGGGTATGAAGTTAGTAGTTTTCATTCATTTCAGTCTGCTTTTATGAGACTGAGGCAAAGCCCTTCTATATGGAAAGTTTGTTTTGCCTTATCTCAAAAGATGAACTCCCTGATCATCTAATCTACACAGAACTTAAGGGCTATTTCGTAAACCTAAAACCAAGTTTTAGCTTCAGTGAGGAGGGGAAAGGGAAAACTGTAGCATGTTTATTATTTACTGCTTTTCTATTAAACTCTTTTATGGTGGGATGCCCACACGATTTTTTCTGTCCACATTACCTTGAAACATCTCAAACACCCAAGCTTTGTTTTGCTCCACGGGCAGTGCCCTGGTGAGCTCTGGAGGGTGTTTCAGCAATGACCATCTCCACCTGAGTATGTGGGAGGTTGCTGGCCTGAGAACATCACGTTAGACGTGAAGAGCAGTTCCTTCATTTTGTTTTGAACTCCTTCAAACCAGACTGAACATCAGACCAAGTCCACTGTGAGGTTTTCCAGAGTTCACCATTGTTAAATGATTAATGGTTCCTGGTGAAGCAACGATCAGCTTCATTGTCTTCCAGGGCTTCAGCTGACATGAAACGTGGCCCTTTGAGTTCACTTTTGTTTTATTTTAAGGGTTCCTTTCACCCAGGAAATCAAAGGGTAGGAAAATGCATATGTATTATTAAACAAAAAAAGGTTTACATAAAAATTCTTTGGGTAAAAAGTTTGCCTAAATTCCAAAATCCATTGATTTGGAGAGAATGTTTTATAATTTTTCAAAATATCTGACATTATTCAGACATCAGTAGTAGAAAACCTTTGAGTTTGACTAAACAAAGTGAATCCTCCTTTTGATTCAGAAAACGAACAGTCCATTGTTATTTTTATTTAAATAATTAAACTATAAGATTAAATAAACTGCGTTTTGGAGTTGATGAAGAGATTTTCTAGAAATTACACTTTATAAAATCTGTGCCTCCTGCAAGAAGCTTGGTATTTTTTTTCTTTTTTCTTTTTGCGTACCTATGTATCATTCCTGATTCTTTCTTTCTCTCTTTCCCTCCCTCTCTTCCTTCCTTCCTTCTCTCCCTCCCTCCCTCCCTCCCTCCCTCCCTCCCTTCCTTCCTTCCTTCCTTCTTTCCAGTTCATTCAGTGGATATTTATTGAGCACTTACTATGTGTCAGCTTCTCTTACTAGGCACATACATTATAGCAGTGAAGAAAAGACAAATATTCCTTTCCTTGTAGACATTACATTCAAACAATTTGCTGTTACAGAGCTTACTATCTACTGTTTGGATTAGTCATACTAAACATTGTGTAATAATGGTCTGGAAAAGAGTAAGATTTCTTTATATGGATTTTATGCCCTTTGACTTGGTATAAAAGGAATCCTAAATCTTGAAACAAAACTCGTTTGCGTGGACAGTTTTCATTTGAGTTTGAGTTGAAATATTAAAAACATAATGTAACTGGGTGTTTCCACCAGAAATCTGAAATAATCCTCATTTGTGAACCCTAGAAACCTGACAGTGGACATGGTCTGAAATTTTTCCTAGGTTTTCTTTATATGTTTTAAGTTTTTTTCTCCATTTGCTTTGTTTTCTTTGTAACAGAGCTTGGAAAAAAAAGTGTAACACTGAAAATTGCACAATGGAAATGTACCATCTCAGCTTTGTTGCACAATTAACAATAAAATCTTAAATTTGCTTTGTCTAGTGCACAGAAAGAACTAATCTTTTGTTTCTTGATTATAAAACTATGCAATTTCCTAAACAAACAAACAAAACTCTTAGTGTATATTTCTACCTGAAATATTAAAGTAAATAAATCTAAATATTTTTTAGTAAAATAGCATTGAGATTTAATATAATATAAAATTTTCATCAATTTTATTTTTATTCATAAACATTTAATAGATGTGACAAGTGCTCGAGGGTATCACAAACTAATAGGATATGGTGCCTATCCGTAATGGACAAAAGATCTCCATGTGAAAATGAAATCTCTTGAATGAAGGGTTATAGAATTTAGTTTGATGGGAAGTCTGGTGTAGGCCACTCTAGTAAACTTAGGCCTGGATCAAATGGGCTTGCCCTCTGGGGATCCCGGGTGGCTTTCATGTGAACCTGTCCTTTCTTTTAAGTTAGGGCAAAGATGGTTAACAGGTATTCCTTATGCCTTAGGCTCCTCAGGATAGAACAGTCCCCCTTTTTAGCTACTGCAATTGTTCAGCAAAGAGGGGAAGGGGGAGGGAATGGAGCACATGTCCCAGCAGCTTATTACATTCCTTAGCTAGCCACCCCATGGGAAACAGAAACTCTGCACCCGAGAATACAGTATATGGACATACCATGGGTATGGATTAGGTTCTTGAGGACAAAAGTCTCTCCATAGCTTTGGGAAGCCTGGTGCATCAGTGAGAGTCCCATTGACAAAAGAGTTCCCTGAAAAATGGAAGAAACACTGAAAGGGGGAGGAAAGAAGTGGAGGTGGAGGCTTTGAGTTACTGGAGCACACTTTTTTCCCCTTCAGTTTTGCCTGGAGTAGCCTGCCTGTGAAATGGAAGTGCTGTAGGCCTAATATTCCAAATCTAGGAAGCCTGTATACATTGCTGTGATATGTAGGTATAATCTTTCTAAGCTGTTATGCTTTGGAATAATCAAATTCCTGATGTGTGTGTTTAAGTTTTCAAACATAATGCCATGTGACTATGGCTTTTGTTTTTATTTTCCTGGATGTTTGAAAATATTAAGAATCCCTTTGTTTTTAGAGTGCCTTTGTTTGTTTATTTGGACCTAAATCTAAGATACAATAACACAGTATATGCTTATCTCTTAAATTTCAATTAGGGGAGGAAAAAATCAAAGCCTGAGTGTTTCTTTTATCTGTTGATGAAAGTATTTGGACAGTTCTGTGGAGACTTTTTAAAAAAAATAATTTCTATCACAAATTTTTTTTCTTGAAAGCGATACCTATATTATAACACATCTATTTGATTCAGAGGCCACCTAGGATAGTCATGTTTATTATCATGATTGCTGTAATAGTTTTAAGGTTATATATGTATGTTAAAACTTACAAATTATACATGTTAAATAAACACATTTATCGTATATCAATAAAGCTTTTTTTAAAGCCACATAGGTTGTAACTGAAACCTCTATTATAAGAATTATATTTTTAAAAGTTGTCATTTATTTTTTATTTCTCTATTTTATTTTCTCTACCATTTATTCACCTTTATCCTATACCCCAGACACACATATATTAAGAAATACAAATAGAACTGAGGAGGCCTGTGTGTGAGCTGAAATGTAGATATAGGACCTTAGAGAGCTTTTTTCCATATGTAAGTCTCACTGGAGTGTTTTAGGTAATTTGCACAAATTTGAATTTGGAGAATTGGAGTTGTGTATTTTTCAAGGAATCCTCCTTTCCTTATAGCTTAACAGATTATGAGTCATCTTTGGCATGAAGTAAAAAACAATGATTTAGTAAGACTTTTTTTTTTTTTTAAAGAGGTTAATGGCTTAATGCTGCTCCTTAAATATTGTCCCTTGTTTTGGACATTTTTATCATTTAAATTTTGGCATGTTGGACCATAGACTCTATGAATAGATTTATTTAGGGAAAATCTGAGTCTCTCCATCTTTTTGCCCTCATGGTCTTGAGTATAGCACAGGAAAGTTAACACAGATGTGTTAAAGTGATGGTTAATATTAATTGAATATTTCTTATGTCACCCAATGTATGTTTCAGGGAAGTTTCTTTATTTGTTGAAATTAATCTTTATGTTAAGTTTAAAGCCCTGGCAATTTTTTGTGGGAAAAAAAAGTCTACAGAAATTTTCAGGTTTGTCTTTATGGAGATGGGACTTCAATGAATTGTAAATTTAAAATTTAAGCTCTTCTATCATTACCAATGGGATAAATTAGAATTACCTATGCCCAGGCCACAGGTCCGGGTGAGGCCCTGGCTTCAAAATTTTTCAAAGTCCCCAGGTCATTCTCACGTAGAGCCACACTGTGCTCGTCAGTGCTGTGTCCCACACCATGTTCCTCCACACCCATACTTTCTATTGCAAAACTTCGCAAATGTGCAGCAAACTTGAAAGCATAATTCAATGAACACCCATATTCCTTTGTACTTAGATTCAGCAGTTGTTAACCTTTTGCTGTATTTGCTTTATGACTCTCTCCCTTTCTTTCTCTCATACATGCTTTTGTATCGTGGGAAAATATGTTTCATATATCATAACTCTTACCATTAAATACTTCACTATGCATCTCCTGAGAGTAGGGGTATTCTCCTACATAACCACAATACCATTATCCCACCTAAGAAAATTAATAATAACTTGGACCGCTTTTCAAGAGCTCAGTTCCATTTATTAAAGTCATGTGAATTCATAGTCTACTAGAAATTAAATGGATATGAAGTGAAAAGTTCTGTAGAATATGAAGTTCTAAGAACTTTTGCTAAAGATAGGTAGATAAGGCCATTACATTTTTATGAGGTACAAATGCATTTTGTTTTTATGGTGAGGTAAGATCCTTTCTAGCTCTAACATTGCATCATGGTGTCATGAGAAAAACATTCATCAAAGTTCATGCCACAGTGTGGTTTAGTGGAAAAAACTCAGTTTTGAGCCGGAATGGTGTTGATTCGTATACTTGCTCTGCCACTTACTGTAGGTGACCTTGGAGAAGTTATTCTTTATCAGTTAGGGTATTTTCAGAAACCACCCTCAAGCTTGCTGGAATCATCAGGAAATTTATTATTTTACAAATTCAGGGGTAGAACAGGCTTCAGAGTTGGTCACATCTGAAGCTCAGGGTCTTAGCATCTTTCTGCTGTGCCAGACTCCTTGCTGGCATCCAACTTCTTTTTAAGCTCCTTCCTCAAGCTGGGTCACGTTCCTATACTATAGTACTCAGAAGACGTCAGGTATCTCTTCATAGGCGTGGACTGTCAGTCTTTCTGCCTGACTCTGCAGCTCTACCCCTTTCTGAACAATAACCTGGGAATGGGGTTTTCTTAGGGAGAAGAAGTAGGAGTGGACATCGGTACTATCAGTGTTTATTATTCCTCTCTAAGCCTCAGTTTTCTTTGCTCTAAAATGGGAACAGTGATATCAACCTCTGTGGTTATTAAGTAATACACAATAGGTAAAGCAATAAACACAAAGCTTATATTTAATAAATGCTAATTTCTATTTTTTCTCTTTCCCATCTTATAGAAAATTTTGTCTTCCTTTGACACTGCCACACTCCGTACTAGTAAGCGTGTACTTAAGTGACTCTCCTGTTAACTGGTCTTTCATCTGTCCTGTCCCCTCAGTATCTAGGACATAGGGTTTGGTGTGTACTTTGCAGTTGGTTAGATACCCTCCATTAATCTGTCTTGGGCCAGCTTATTTTTCCCTTATGTATTTCAGCTTCACTTATGTTATTCCAAAGCCACTGAAGAAAAATTGTGAACAGCATGTGCATACTTCTCAAACTCCAGATCAAATGTGAACAAAAATCTATCTGTAAAAAATGAGTCAAAATAGATTTTCTTCTTTTATTAAAAAAATTTGCACCATGACTTTGGAAAAAGTCAGCAAAATAAAATGTTCTATTTGAAATACAGTATCTTAGTTGTCCAAGATACACCAGGTTTTTGATACTTTGGGAAAATCTGGGCTTATCATGGTAATTTAGCTGCTTTGGTTTCTCCAGAACTTAATTTTCTAAAAAGAATTGTGTCTAATTTACCAGCAAGTCTTTTTTGGATTGTTTGGTCTTGAACCCTGTCTCACCCTCCATGAGATAGTCATCTTCAAAAGACATGTTTTCCAATATATGTGCACACTCCAGGGTCTTTGTTCAGGCATGCCATCTTCAAAATATGCACAGAAGAATTGTCATTTTTCCCCTCTGTGGGATTTCTAAAGCACTCCTGAAACACCTGCAAAATTATCACAATCACCTGGGCAGATCTTCACATTAAAAATAAACAATTCTACCTAAACAACAGGGTCACTCTTGAAGGAGAACAATTGATCCTTCCTGAACCCTAAAGTAAAAGATTTAATTCCTGCCAACCTCTGTGGCAAGGGAGCAGAAGGGTGAAAAGTCTGGTATCTCTGTTGAATTGGAAGATGCTGAACCTTGACTAGTCTCTTTTCACTTACAGTTTTTTTACTTTGTCTTTAATTTTTATATTTAATGCCGACAAGGTATCTATTGATTTCAGTACTGAATACTGAAAATACTTAGATTTTGAATGGTTTCATCCATAATTCATGCTTCTGTTGGCATGAATCATTTTGGCCAGAGGGATACTTTCTAAAGGAACTACTTAAGTGTGTGTCGATGTGTCGTATACATCTCAAATGAGGTTCTGCAAATGTTAAATTGTAGAGCAGCACAATGAAAGCAGAACTCTGAAATAAATAGTAATTTTATTAAAGAAGCCAGAGAAAGGGAACACTGTGGCTATAATTTCAGTTAAAAATGCTAGAGTTTTAAAAAAATGTTTGAAATTTTTGTTGTATTTTCTTGAAGTGCCATTGGTTACTTTAAAAAATGGTGACAGATGATTTGGGCAAATTTTTAATTTTAGAATCGTGTAGAAAAGTTTTGTGGACAAGCTTCCCTTTGCTTTGTAACAAATGCTTTTACTGTTTAGCTAAGGTTTGCTACCAGTGGCTCTGAGGCTGAAATGAAAAGTGAAATGGCTGTTGTTTCCCATCTAATACCAGAATGTATTTTTATTTCCACTATCCAGTGTTAAAAAAAGAAATGAAAAGAAAACAAAGATCAAGATCCAAAAGTTCAAACTAAAATTTAATTTCCTAACTAGAATAAGGCTGGCTTTGCCATGATGTGAAAAGTCATGCATAGGAAACATTTGTTCATGGCTGCATGGTTGGTCTTACTGATTGCTGGGATTAGCACTTGAATCGGAAATGCATTTCTGTCTTCAGACACTCAATCAGGCAGGTAAGAAACCAACCAACGCTCAGCAGTTGGAACGGACTCAATTTCTTTTTTACCTTTCTACTGAGAAATGTTTCTTCTGTGCTTCTTGCCCCTACTTTTTAATCTTCTTTAGAGAGTGGAACAAAAGTCCAAATGAATCAGTTGGAGAGCAATGCATTATCTGCTTGTCATTGCCCAGGACTTAATACTCTAATGATATAGCAATTGCCAGAGTTTTGTCTTCCTTCTTGATTCTATCATTTCTGTGTTCTGTTTTGGAGCTTCTCATGGGTGGGATCTGAAGTTGTGTGGAATGGATTCTAAGGGTGAACTGTTTTTGTCCCAGGTCATTTGTTGTTTTCATTTTTCATAAGGAGATCTTTTTTTTACTGAATATTGTAGTGTGATCAATGAGCAACTATTAGCCACCTAAGAAAATATATTTACAGGAGCCTTTTAAAGTAATCAAAAAAATGTCTTTATTAATTATAGAGGGAGGAAGAGAGAGAGGCGGGGTGGGGCTGGGCATCGATTGGTTGCCTCCCTTACACGCCCTGGCGGGGGTGGGGGGGGGGGGTGGGGGGCTTGAACCCACAACCTAGGGATATTCCCTGATGAGGAATCAAACCCCCAGCTTCTTGGTGTTTAAGATGACATTCCAACCAACCAAAGCATACTAGTTAGGGCTATTAATAGTAGCTTTTAAAAAATTATTTGGAAAAGTTATTATACTTGAAGAATAGTTTTTGTTATTTCTGAAAGACCCAAATACCATGGAGAAGTTTTAGGGCTGTGAGTCCAATTTTGCCATATTAAGCATTGTGCCATTCAATTTGTGCATCTTTAACTATGCTCTGTGACTGAGTCGAAGCATTTGGGGACACTTCCTGGTCAAGTTGAGTTTTGAGAAGTAATTAAAAAAATTGCAATTGGACAAAAACAAAGGGTGGTTTGAGAGTATTATTAGAATTGTATTGTGGTGGAAAAATTTGATTGTCAGAAAAATTTATCTGTAATTAGCCATAAATTTAGTTTTATTGTTGACACATTCATGAACTCTGCTAGTGATGCAGTTGATTTTTCCCAATTTAGCAACAAAATCTTGTACGGAGACACTCCTGTTTTCTCAGCACTCTTGTCAAGTTCTGCAACTCATTTTGCATGTTATTGCTAATAACATGGTGACTACTGAGTAACAAGCGCACTAGGTTGACAGGGGTCATGCATTTTAGGTTTCGTTTATTGCAGTACTTATGCATTGTAAGAACAATGTGGTGAAAATGGACTGGTGTCACCCCGATGAATTTAATTAAAAAAAAGAAAATGGAGATATTTTCTATTTGGGCTAATTCAGGATCTCTGAATAGAGACATAAAAGCATTTGACCAGTATTTGTTTGCATGCTTTGCTTTCACATGAGACTGGACACAGAGACCGGCAAAGAATCTACGTTGTGGGTGGGTGACAGAGAACAGGTGCTGTTGCCACCACATTCTGTGCATTTGTGTAATGTACTCAGCATTTCGCATGTTCTCTGGGGAGTCTTCTGGTGACTTGGGTTTCACTTCTTTTGGACTCTACTGTGACTCTTATTTTTGAATAATTATATGAATAAGAAAGTTTTTTTTAATGGATTTTTTATTTCTTAAAATAAAATGAAAGCTTTTTCTTTGGCTCTTCTGCTTCATCTTATATTAGCCATTTGCACACTTAAAGGCATTGCTGGTACGAGAATTACTCTTTTGAAAACTGTCAAGTTGTTTTTTGGTCCAACTTGTTAACATTCCAGCTAATAGTATCCCTACTTCTTACCCTAGGAATCCAAAACGAGATGCACTTTGGAATGTGGATCCTTTCACTTTTGAATACTGGATACAGGTGCTAGTGCAAACTCAGCACACTATTATGTGATGAGAAAACAGAGAAAGAAATGTTTATGAATAGGAAAAAGTACTTGGCAAAAAGTTCTGCCCCGTTCAGTCAGTTACTGAAATGGAACTGAGTTTTCTTTTATTAAGGATGTCTTTGAAGTTGAAATGATTTAGTAGTCACCTGTGAGCATTAGTGCAGTGACTTCTTGAAGGCTTTTGTGCTCCCAGGGAGTCAGTTTGTGAAGCACATGCACAGCAAACCACAGAGCCCACGCTGTTCTGGTGCACTGGAGGGCCGCAGTTGAGCCACAGTGTGTTCAATGGAAATGCAGGCACTTGGTCAATCCAGTTATAAATTTCCACTCTTCACTTGCCCTTGTTTTCTTGGTGTGCATTTATAGTCACTCTGTAGTGATCCTGTCAATTTGACAAACAGGGAGAAACAAAAGTAAAGTCCAAATCATTGATTTTAGAATTTTAAGTAAGTTGGATAGAGGAGCATATTAAGTATAAGGATTACTGTCAATTCAGTTTTTCTTGCTATTCCTCTTGCTGATTGCTCTGACTGACAGGTTGACTGCTTTACTGTATGTAAATTTTTATTTCTTTTAAATTAAAATTAAAAGTTCATGAACCTGTACTGACTCAAGCAAGATATGTGAGATTCTGCTCTGATCGCTGTTCTCTTCAGTCAGTAAAATTCCTGCACTTTTAAAATATCCCGACTGCCAGATTATTAATGTTCCTACATGCCACCGCTTTGTTGTCATTACTCTGCATCATCACTGACCTCTGTATTCAGGTGTCCTTCGCTACATGAAGGAATGAAGTTAGTAACAGCCATTTTCAAATATAATCTAAAATTACTTCCATATTTTTCTACAAAGTTTTCTGTTGTTCATTTTTAGTAGTCACGTGAAGGAGGAGCCCAGGTATGGCCCTTCAGGTTTCCTGATGTGTTTAAGAAGACGTGGCCAATGTTACTTGCTGGAACTGGCCCTGGAAAAGTTGAACTGGTGCCATATTTTTCATGCTACTGTTATGTCTCACTATAAAATGAAGGAAGTGTTAATAACACTTCCTACTTGTTTAGCACGTTTTCCTCCCCAGCTCTCAGAGGAGTTGGCCAATATCGGGCTGGATTCCCAGCCCGTGTTTCTATTATTTTCTAATTCCTGTAATGTAATGTTACATAAAATTTTTTTACTTATTATATTTTTCTTATGCTGTCCTAAAAATTGAAAAATAATATTTGCTACTAACACCCTCATTTCTCAGATACTAAGAGTTTGACCTAGGATTATACTGTAATCAACCACAGAGCCAAAAACAGAACTCAGGATTCGTCCTCAACTTCGTTTTATTACTGAGCCATAGTTTCTCTCTTTTCAGATATACTTACAACAGGACCAAAGAAAATACATTTCCAGGTACCAAAAATATTTTCCATGTCTCTTCTTCAATGTTCCAGTGCTGGATTTACACTGGATTTATTGTCTGAAGTAAAGTTTCAGTGCCAGTTATAAACATGATCTGTTCCCATATTATTCCTGATTTGACTGCTATCCCAGAAGGTGATGGATAGTTGAAGAAAGAGTATAATGAATGCAGCCCCTATTTTCTTTTTTCCCTTCTAAATTTGATTTAATATAAGGTTGCTTTCTGCCAGGAAATTTCATGAATGGGCATATGTTAATAAGCCAGGTTTTTTTCCTTTATAGTCATAAACTTAACAAAACATCTCCCCAAAGTGGATTCGGTTAGAGTATGTTAATACTTGAGTGAGTACTTCCTGAATTTATAGGAGGAAGCAACTCCAACCACTCTGAAAATGAAGTCGTTCCTGTAAAACTTGGCTACTGCAGTCTGAATATATTTTGTGCTTTGAAACACATCTTCCATAATTTTTTTGTTAGTAGATGTTTGTAAAACTAAAGGAGTCTGTAAAAACTAGAATTGACTGCTGTGCTTTAAAAATGTTTTCAAAGAGTTAAACTGAGGAGGAAGTTTCTGAGTGACAGTTTTTTACTTTTTCCTTCAGAGTAACAAAGTGAAAGTCACATTTTGATCGATTTTCATTAGTCTTCTTAGTGAAAACATAAGCCCCAAAGCGTGGGCTGGTGCGTGCACACAAAGCAGTTTTCTTGTTTTGGTGCCCTCGCACGTGAACCATTGCATGTACACACATGCCACACATAAAGAGTCCATTCTTGCTCACGCTCCGCCAAAGGAGGCTGGCCACTGCAGTCTTCTGCTCAGTGGAAATTGGCAGCCCTTTTTCTTCTGTAAACAACAGCCCGATGTCACTTCATGTAGCCGTGATAGCAGACCCACTTTAGAGATTCTCGCAGAACTGCTGAAGTCCTGTCATTGGCTTTAATCATCTCCAGTCACACTTGAATAAATGCAATGCAGAGAAGTTAATTCATGTCAGGCATACTGGGGTAGCTCTTTTAAAACTGTTTATAAAGTGCCTAGCCTTGAATTTCCACATATAATCCTAGACACCTGTGTAATGAGCCAGAGAACTGTAGTTATTCCTATTAGAAATGAGCTAACTCAAGTCCAGAGAATTAAAAAGTTAGCAAGTGGTAGAATGACTGAAATTCAAGCCTTGAAAACACTGTTTTGTCTCTCTTTTCATTATATTAAATAACTTCTCCAGTAATTGTTAATTGTTCTATTCTGTTACTTCCTCTCCCACCTAAAATGTGTGGGATGATGATTTATGAATTTTTTTCCCAGTCAAGACATCTGTGCATTAAAATCACTTACAATCTTGTTGCATTCGGGAACTCCTAGACAATAAGGTCACCCACTCCCTTGCCTCAGAGAGAGCCTTTTGGAAAATCTAGCATAAGTCTACACTCACAAGCTTAATGGGACAGGTTTATTAACAAGATAATCCTGTTCTTCATTTAGCCTCAGAAAGCTACATAAAATTGAGTGGATGAATGATAGTAATTCTTTTGCGTTGTCAACTGGAAGAGACAAAACCAACATGAAAGAACTGTTCTATTAGTAAGAAATCAGACTTTTATTGGGAATCGAGAGGGAGAGTGGAGCCACTGGTTAAAATATAACTTGTTATATAAAATAGTTGTCTTTCTCGTTCTCACTTGCCCACTTCTAGCTTATTTTCAGGTAGTTATACAAAGTGGAAAAGAACAATTATCTTCTCTGTTTTATAGTCGCATATATGGTTTGGGAATACTTCAGATTGTAGATAATGTGGCTTTCTGTCTGTGACTCTGAGCCTGTTTTTCAACATGACATTAAAAATAAGTGGGAAGCATGTTTAGATATGTGTGGACTATTCCACAGTAAATTTCTCACACCTTAACTTTCTGCTCAGTGCCACACTTGAGCTAGCCCCCTGATTTTGAGGGATGCGTATGTTTAAGGAATGCAAATTAATGTTGATTTTTAGCTTACCTCAGCAGAAAATGTGTTAAAACCCTAAACATTAGAAAGGGCAAATGTGATTTAAAAAAATTAACTGCTTTCTTAAACTGCACTTTGGTATATAATGGGCATTCAAAAATAAATGAAGCTGTGATAATCAGAAGTTAGCCATATTAGCAACCTCAACAAGCAAGCGCCATACTGTAAGTTACTAAATTATACCCAAGGCAAAAAGTGCATTTGGGGTAAAAGAAACATATTCTATTGCATAACTTCAAATGACACAAAAGAGTGGTTTCTTCTGTATTTTATTAACTGGAAAAAAAATGTTTTGCCTTTAAAAGATGATACTGCTAGTTTTAAAAATTACAATGGGAATAGAGGTGAAGTACATAAAATCTGCTTTGACAAAGAAAACAAGTCAATGACCTTCTCACCGTCTTTGCTTCTTTCTCTGAGTGACAAAGAATAATGAGCAAATAACAGCTGCCGGTCCGAGCCTCTCACTTCTGTTGTGCAGGGAAGTTTCAAAGTCTAGGTCTGCGGCAGGAGCCGAGCAGCCTGCAGTGCGTGGCTTGTGCCGTGTGCACACAGTGGCGGGCTTCCCCAGCACTGCCCTTGGGGGAAGCCCACACCCACGTCTTACAGGAATGGCTGCCAGGGTCTGCCCAGCCCCACTCTAAGTTTAAAAAAACTAAAGCCCAGAGTGTCCCAGTTTATCATTTAACAGCAGTGGAGTTTCTCATCACTACAGAGGCTGTTCATAATTGTAAACAAACAGCAGTGAGGGCAGAGGACAGATGTGAGATAACTGGAGTCAGTGGTAGAGCAGTGAGAGAGCCAAGCTGGACTTAGATTTTGACTCAGGTAATTATTGTGTTGTCTGTTTCATGGTGGACATACTATGAGCAGAAAACAAAGTAGAATTTTAATTTTTACTCTTCATTCTAGCATTAGCTTTTCATTTTAACTCTTTTGAGTTTGTCGAACACTATGTTGGCAGATGTATGACAAGTAGCCATACCTCCTGGGTTTGTATGGTTTGTGCCTTGCAGTGTATAAACATTCTCAGGACCATTATTTTCTTTAGCACCTGCAGCTGCAGCCACATTATGTGAGGTATTGCCCTTCCCCTTTGTAAAAGAGGAAACAGAATTCTGAGAGTTTATGCGTTATCGAAGGGCACATAGCTAGTAAGCAGTAGAACCGCGGCTGGAATCCTTGTCGTTTGACTTCTACTCCGCTATTCCCTTCACCGAGCTAGGAACAAGCGCGCTGATAGCATCCAACTTTATGATCTTCCATAGCTCTCACTCTCATATCTGCACACCAAACCACGGTCAGCAAATCCGGCTTAGTGACCAGTCGTGTTGCTCACAGTAAGAACATACGGATCATCAAAGGGCAACTCCTTGATCGACTTTGACATTAATAATCCAATGAAAAGTAGGAGCCTTGTTATTTCTTGCTTAGGATCAGAATGGCAGCATTGAATGAACCTTAGGAATCATTCAACTTTGATATACAGTTTAAAAAAAAATTAGAGTAAAGCTCTTCATAAGGAAAGTGAAACTGCAGCCAATGCGGAGACTAGGGACCATTTCCCCAGACTTAGACCCAGTGTTCTCTTTCTTTTAATGAGGACACCTCCTTAGCCCTGGCTGGTGTGACCCAGTTGGTTGGAGTGTCGTCCTGAACACTGAAGGTTGCAGGTTCTATTCCAGGTTAGGGCACATGCCCAGGTTGCAGGTTCCGTCCTTTCCCATCAGTGTTTCTCTCTCTCTCTCTCTCTCTCTGGAATCAGTGGATATATCCTTGAGTGAGGATTGGAAAGAAAGAAAGAACACTTCCTTAAACAGAATTTACAGTTCTCATCCCAGGAGACTTTCCTGAGCATCTGTGCTTTGCAAAGCCCTGTGCTGGAACCAGCCCTACAGGAGTTTAGGATCTAGTACGGGAGACTTAATCCACGGTAAAATGTGCCCAGTGCTAAGTGTTCAGCCACATGAAAGACTAAGAATGTCACAAATAGATTCATGGGTAACCCAGATTTGGTCTCAGTCTTCTGGAAACATTTATGATGAAGCCCTTTTTTGTATGAGCATGTCTTCATATGAAAAATGATGACTGTAGCCACTTTGGGGCTTTTCAGAGTAATGCTCCCTGTCCCTGAGAAGCTCAGGTATTAAGATCAAAAGCACATCGGACTGATTGTTAGCACCAGATTTCTCTTTAGGCATTGTCCCTAGAAGTTTTGAGTGTGAAAATCATATATTACTTAGGCCTCATTATAAAGTTCTGCTGATAACTTATAACACCTTAGCATATATTTTCGGAGAGCTGATGGTGAGCAAGTCACATGCCTTGCTAGCCTTCTGTAAGAGCTGTTCAGCTGAGAGCCTGGAGAGCCTTTTTGAAACTGCTAAGTTGGGCAGTCTCCAAGTCAAGCTGAATTGATAGGGAATGCAGAATTGATCAGAATAATTAAAAGTTTCATTGTATAAAAGAGATCACTGTGCGGGGAAAAGAAAACCTCACAGAATGCCTTTATAGAACTAACTTGCACCTGAATTAAGTGTGTCTTTCTCGGTAGTTACTTCTAAAGCTGAACAAACTATATTGTGTGAATGGGTCAGTTTCTGCAGTGTTTTGCATGAAATATTCAGGTATACACAAAGGCAGTTGGATTATAAATTTCAAGGGCAAACTAGCCTCCAGTAAAGCAGATATAGGATGAAGCTGTATTTATATTCTTAGAAGAAAAGTTTCTCTTAAACTTAAAAGCTGCATTCAGTTTTCCTAGTCTCTTGGATTGGATTGTCCTCACCTCAGTCAGCTATAGGTTTTCCTCTTCAGCCAACCTCTCTTAATTCTCTCATATTTCTACATTTAAGTCCCTGAATCATACTCAGTATATACTTGGCTATAATCAGGTGACCTTCCACTCACTGCATTCTCCAGGCCCTAAAACTTGATGAAATGATTCTGGGTTAGCTTTAAAAAAATAAACAGATACCCTATCGACTTAAAGTCTGTGCAGTATCTTCTACCGTAATGTGTCTCACTGGTTGCATTTCAGGTCAAAGACAGAGGCAAAATTGTATAAATGGTACCTATGTGCACTTTGCTGAAGAGGCTTTGAGGGTCCTACTTCTACTTACTGTGTTTACTCCAAAGTGTCCTTCATTTCATTTTGGTAGTAAAGACCAAAGTTGAATTTCAATAACAATCTTTTTTCTATTTGGAGCTTTTTATGAGTTGTGCCAAATTTCCCTCTTAGGTGATGAATGGTGGAGGGGAAGTTTAGGGCAAGAACCTAATTCATTATTCATTGGAATTTAAAATTTCAATGCATCACTACAGCCCCCAAGACTTCAGGAGAAATACAAGCATTGCATGTGTACCTATTTGCCTGAAAGTGTCAGAAACCTATGAATCTAATAAAGACTTGGGACACCAGTCTGTGGGAAGAGCAGTATTGCAGCTGGCCCAGATATGGCCAGAACTCTCTTTATCTCTTTCACCTCTGCCTCTTGCTGTATATTTGCTTTATTCCTTCTAGGGCAGACCATTTTCCCACATGGCTGGAAACATGACCACCACCAGCGTATGTTATAACTCGTCACTGAAAAGTCCTCTGGATGTCAAACTTTATTTTATTTTATTTTATTTATTTATTTTAAAGATTTTATTTTTATTTATCTTTAGAGGGGAAGGGAAGGAGAAAGGGAGAGAAATATCAATGTATGGTTGCCTCTCGTGCGTCCCCTGCTGGGAACTGGCCTGCAACCCAGGCATGTGCCCTGACTGCATTTACCCAGATAACTGGAAGTGGGTAGGTATTTTCTAGGATAAGGGATAGTTGTTGAGAAGAAAATTCCCCAGCATGTATTGCTCACTACAGCATATCAGCCTAGTACCTTTTAAATGTTTTGACAGAAGCCCATGGTAAAAAATACACTTTACATTAAGACACACATAAACACACACACTTAATTGAAAAAAAAATCATGAAACAATACCCTCACTATGTAAGGACACTCTGATATTTTCTATTCTGTTATACTGTAGTTCATCTAAAAAAATACTGATTATTGCCCTGGTGTGACTCAATGGATTGAGTGTCAGCTTGTGGACCAAAAGGTTGCTGGTTCGATTCCTGGTCAGGGCACATGCCTGGGTGAGAGAGGCAACTGATAGCTGTTTCTGTCTCACATTATGTGTCTCTTCCTGTTTTTCTCCCTCCTTGTCCCTCTCTCTAAAAATAAATAAAAAAATATTTTTAAAATACTGATTATAATTCACCTAATTGATTTTATTCATTAATGGTTAATGATCTATAGTAGCAGGTAGATAAGTTCACGTTTAAACAGATATTTAGGCATGGATATTTATTTATTTAGTCCTGTTGAAGAAATAACTTACATTGCAGAAAGATGCTGGTGTCTCAGAGGGCAACAGCTATGTGACAGGAATGCCCTTGGCAGTTCCCATGGTGACTATGACAGGGCTTTTCCTGCTGAGGAGTATTCTGGAGCTACTCCCCAGTTCTCTTTAAAGTAAGGAAAACAAATGGATTCAACCGCACTCCACTGTTTTGGACTTACCTTTTGCTGAGAAGAACTGAAATCCTGTAGACCTAGAAAATTTCCCAGAGTGCTTTCAGTTCTGTGTTAAAACAAAACATCAACACAGCCTTCTTGAAAACTTTGTTGTGGCAGCATGAAGGGCAGCTTTCTTGTTCATTGTCATCTTATAAAGGGGTGGGTGATAGCTTTACCTAACCAAGTGTCAGTTGAAAAACTCAGGTCTCTTATTTGTGATCTTTTGTTGAAGCATTTGAATCCCCAGCCTTCTATCTCTTAAGCAAAATTGAGAGATAGCCGGCGGAAATTTGACAGCGATACAGAATGACTTCTGAATGAGACATGAAGACCACAGAGAAGAGTAGTTGAGTTTCTTACTACAAACAGAAGCCCGCAGAGATCCTAAATAACTGATAAACCTGTAGTGCCATGGATCTCACTGTGAAAAGCAAAATAATAAAATGATAGAAGAACTGGAGAATAGAGTTAGGAGAGATTTCATAAACGAGACATGAAGTACTGACCATACAGGAAATGATTGATAAATTTGACTACTCTTGATGAATTTCTGTTCACTAAAAATATTGGAGAAATAGATTGGGGACAGTATTTAGAACACAGATAACAGACAAAGGACTTGTATTCAGAATACATAAAGAACTATTGGCAGGAGTATAAATCAGAACAACCACGGTAGGAAAAAGTTTGGCAGTATCTAGTGAAGCCGAAGACCAGATACTCTGTGATCCAGTAGTTTCTCTCCTAGATTTATACCATAGAGCAACAGTTCCTCAAATCTTTTGATCTCACTGTACCCTTTTAGAATTTGTTGAGAAACTCAAAGAGCTTTTGTTTATATGGATCATATCTATTGATATTTACCATATTAAACATAGAGAAATTTAAAAATATTTATTCATTAAAAACCCCTTGCATGTTAATGTAACTTAGCTTTTATGAAAAATTACTTAAAAGTCAGTGGGAAGAGTGACATTGTTTTACAGTTTTGCAAGTCTATTTAAGCTCTATCTTTACAGAAGACAGTGGGGTTTCCTATCTACTTTGGCATTCATCTGTTGTGGTATGTTATTTTGGTTAAAGTATACAAAGAAAAGGTGACCTTACACAGATATATAGTTGGAAAAGGAAGGAATATTTTAATAACCTTTTCAAACAATTGTAAATATTCTTCTTTGATACTCAACTAAAACTACAAAAGGTAGTTTCTTAAAGATTGGTGGCAATGCGAAATCTGAAACCATATCAATAAACTTTTAATTATTTTGCTACATTAAAATCTTTCAGTTTACCTTGCATGTTAAATAGACTTTTACTCGTGCAGGATTTTGTAACATCATACAGTGATAATTTGGAAAATACTGGTTTACTCGGTTATGCAGATCTTTTTCACTGTTGACACATTTCATTATATCAAATTAAAATGTCACATTCTTTAACTTCACTACGGATCCCATCAGAAGAGCGTTTCTGATGTGAGTATTGGGAAGTTGTCAAGCACGTGTGGCAGATACAAGTTTTCCGAAATTGTAATTTTCACTTGAAAGTCCAAATTTTATCATTGGCACCCAAACTGTCAGTTATTTCCTCAAGGAGATAGGCTGACTTGTCTGCCAGATACTCAAGTCTGAATAACCATAGTTCATCCAACTGTCACTCCTTCAGTAAAAATGGTGTCCCATAAAAAAAGCAGCTGTGCTCACCCAGCTCCAAGGCAAACAATTGCCCAAGTGCCTCTCTCCAGGCAACCTTTGTACCTTGGTGTGTGGCCGCAGTGCTTGATGTGTACTCTCCCACTTCGTCACACAGAATATTAAAAAGACATGTGCCGAAGGGTAGAGATTTAAAATTTTTTAACTTTTCTACTACAGTCGACATAACATATTACGTTTATCTTAGGTGTGCAACATAGTGATTAGACATGTATGTAACTTATAAAGTGACCACCGCCGTAAGTCTAGTACCCATCTGACACCATACATAGTTATTGCAATAGTATTGACTGTATCTCCTATGCTGCATTTTACATCCCTGTGACTGTTTTTACAACTGGCAGTGTGTCCATCCTAAAGAAGAAATTTAATAACATGTATTGTTACTGTTCATGAGGAACATTTTAATGTGAACCTGGCACATTTAGAGCGTGGAGGTGAGGAATGCGACTGCTGGTTCAGTGTGATGCCACTGTCTTCATCATGTCATCTTGAACCCACCCACATTTTTCACTTTTTCCCAAAAGTATAAAAGGCAAGTGACATCTTAGAACTATTATGAAAATGGTTTTTACTTTGTGGTCTCTCTGAAGGGATCTAGAGATCCCCGGGAGTCCTAGAATCCTTTTCTCCTCCAAGAGTTGGACCGTACTTGAGAACTGCTGTCCTCGAGAACACCTAGCTCTTGTGCGGCAGGGCACATCAAGGACACGTGTACGTGAGTGAGGGTGGGAAGAGGGCATGTGGTCAAGGAGGAGAACGTGGTGGAGAGGGTGCTTCTGGGATGCTGACAGTGTTCAGTTTCTTAATCTGGGTGGGGACGTTTGTTCTCTAACACGTGAATCTGTTCATTTATATTTATGCCCTTTTCTATACCTCTCTTATTTAAAAGTGCAATTCTCTTACTTTTATTAGCATTTTTAGTCTCTGGTTTAGAGATATAAAGGATGTTCAGAAGTGAGGAACTCCCCCTCCAGTGCATCCCTCTTCGTATTTTCTGCAGGATACAATTTGTCCAACCTTTTCTTCTTTTTGCTCCATTGGTTATGTTACAATGGAGGTGGGAATTCAAGTGCCTCTAGTGTGTTTTCCCCCTCATGGTTAGTGACATGGCTAAGGCAGTGAAAATTATGAGGAGGAAACTTTTTTTAACATTTAAAACCTTATATAATACTTAGTTATTTGAGACTTAGGAACCTTACCATAGAAGCTGTTTCCCATGTCTTTATTTTCTGGAAGGAGAACAAAATGACAAGTGACTTAAGTAAGAACACAAGTGAAAAATAAAATTGTTTGTAACTTCTTTTGCTGTTATTAAATCATAAGAGTATGGTGACTACAAATGAAATAAGTAGTAGTAAGATTTTAGCATTACTGGGTTATCTTCTGGTCATGCTCTTAGAACACTTTTCACTTCAGTTGTCTAATTTTTATCTCCATAACACTGAACTAGGCACAACAGGTACTAATAACTCCCATTTCATAGATTTAAAAAAACCCTGAGGTGCACAGAAAAGATCAGTAATTAATTCAGCGGCCAAGCCAGAACTCCTAGAATTTCCTTTTCCTACCAAACTAGTTTAATTGTAAGGGATTCAAGATAGTCATCACAACCTGGACACTTTTGCCTTTGCCTCATGGGTCCTCTTGCTGTAAGCTGAGCTCTTCCAGTTTGGGTCAGGAACCCCTGTCACCGCTCAGTATGAACATCAGCACCATCTACTGTGCTTCCTGATGTTCTGAGACTTGGAATGAGAACATTTAGAAAACCACAAAGACTCAGTTCCATTTCAATTTTGTCTGTTAGAAACTGAATCCATTGAGGTATACATCTGATGCTGCTAATCACAGCCTTCAGCTTGAACTCAGATGCCATAAACTAGAGGAATGTTCATTCTCCACTTATTAGCTGTTCGGGTGACTGGAACGTGGTGGAGATGGACTGCAGGTAAAGCTGATTAACTTTCAGATGTACCTGATCTCCCATCAGGACTATCTTGTTCCTTGGCAGAGGTTCAGACACTTGGGATTTGTGTGTGCGTAAGAGTACACGCACTAAGAGAAAAGAATTATTCCACCTTGGTTGCAACAGATCAGGGAAGGATCGCCTGGACTCTGGAGGATGTGTGGAATGGCATGCCCATAGAATGAGCTCTGATTTAAATGGACATGTGAAGGGTTTACGAAAGTAGTTAACAATCTCTGGCAACAGAGTGACATATTTAGCATAAGTACTTTTTTTTAAAAAGCCTCACCCAAGGATATGTTTGTTGACTTTAGACAGAGAGGAAGGGGGAGAGAGAGATTGAGAGAGAGAAGAAACATCGATCTGTTGCCTCCCATACGTGCCCTGACTGAGGATTGAACCCACAACCTAGGTATGTGTCCCGACTGGAGATGGAACCTGCACCTTTTGGTGTATGGGACAATGTTCCAACCAACTAAGCCACCCAGCTGGGGCCTTTTTTCTTTTTCTTTTTAACGTAATAGTTGCCTTTGTTAAATGTTAGTGTCCCGGAATAAATGCAAATATTTTTAGATATTATAATTCCTGTAATTCACAAACAGGATCCAATTCAGTAAATATTTTTCTCATTAGTTCCTACCAGGACATTATTTCTAAGATTTAGTTCCTAATCTAAGTCTTTTCACAAGTGAAATATAACAGAAATCTAAGAAATGAGTCTACTAATTACACTTTTCCTGAAGCATTTCAAATAGGGCAGTCTAATTATAAGCAGCGCCTAAAAACAAATGGCTGCTACTCTTGCCCCAGTTTTCCCCTTCAACCAGGCCCCGATGCTGCTGCCATGGAGGGCACTGTCAGTGCTCACAGAGAACCTGAGGGTCGGAGTCAAGGAAGGACTGGGCAAGTGGAACCCAGGAATAGAGCCCATCTGGTCACACCAGCAATGTCCTGTCCTCTTGCCCACTACCAGAGTTATTTATCCTTGTCGGGTGCCATTGAACAGATTGACACATGTGGGATAGCAAGGAGTCTTCTTTAACATACAGCAAGGAGAAGAAGAACACAAGCTTAGAGTCAGAAACCTCAGTCTCGGTATTGGGTGTTGCCACTTCCTAGCTGTGTGACCTTTGGGCAGGTTGCCTTACCTCACCTGTCAAATCTATTTCATCTTCTGTGAATGAGGATAACTGTACCTACCTCTCAGGGTTACTCTAGGATTAAATCAAGACCTGTATACGTACAGTGAGCATGACCCCATGCCTGAGATGGAGTAAGTTCTCAGTAGACAGCAGTTCTGACTGCATATGCAGACACCTGAAAGGTTCATTCATGATTCCTACAGCATAAATTATTTTTTATGACAGTGCTTGGTATCCCAAATATCTATAGTAACTATAAAACTTAAGGGGTTAGGACTATAGGGAACTTTTTTTATCAGGGAGATACTAGGAAAAAGGGCAGGTCAAGGTGAGAAACTCAGGAGATTTAGAACATCATTAAGATCCCGAGGAAATAAGGAGAAAAAGACTAAAAAGTAGGACTGGGCATATTCTTTCCCCAGAAAAGGGGGAGAATTCTTCTTCCTCTTCCTTTTCCCTGTTGAACTTCATACATGTTGTTGCTAGAACCCCAGACTCAGGCCAGCATTGTTAATACTACATCTGCACATTCAGTCACCTGCAGAACTAAAAAAAAAGTACCCATGCCCTGGCTGGGAGGCCCAGTTATTCAGGGTGTTGTCCTATACTCCCGAAGGTCGTGGGTTCGATTCCTGGTTGGGGTACCTACCTGTGTTGGAGGTTTGATCCCAACTGGGGTGTGTACAGGAGGCAACTAATCCATGTTTTTCTCTCACATCAGTGTTTCTCTCTTTCACTTCCTCTCTCTCTCTAAATCAATAATAAAAGCTATCCTTGAATGAAGATTAAAAAATAAATAAAAAGTCCCCATGCTTGGGCTCTGCCCCAGCCTCTCAAATGTGAATTTCTTAGAGGGTGAGTCCCAACTACATGCAGGTTGAGTATGCTTGGGAAGGCTGCCCATTCAGAGTTCTGAACAAGTGGGGACTTTTTACAGGCACGTACCCACACACAGGCATGTGCATATGCAGTCTGAAGTTCGCCAAAACTTGATCCTTCATTGATTCAGTAGTCATGAAGGATATAGAAGAGATGCTATTGTCAATTCTTTTAAGGTGGAGAAATCAATTTATTCATAAATAACTACAAAATTTCCAAGACATCAGGAATGCCATCACAGAGGCATAAATTAGGAAGATAGTTCAGAGGAAGGACAAAGTACCTCATTAATGCCAGCAGGGAAGGCTTTTGGGAGGAAGTGCAATTTGGACTGAATCGTAAAGGACGGGTAGGGCTTTGGACAATGAGGATGAAAGGCATTTCAGAAAGACGGAATTTGTGAGCAAAGACCTGGAGATGGAAAGCCCAGGGCATGTTACAATAGGTCAACCAGCTGGAGAGAGAGCTGGAGTTTATCCTAGGGACTTTGGCAAGTCAATACAGGTTTTGAAGAGGAGGATGACGTGGATAGAGCTGTCTGTTACGAAACTGAATCTGATAGTACACTGACGAGAGGAGAGTAGAAGTGGATGCGTTTTTATAGACGTATGTCTTCTGAAGAGAAGAGGGCATGTGAAGGAATGAGGGAATAGTACGCGTTGAACAGTGAACAAGGGTGGTAGGGCGGCGTGGAGAGAATGGGAAACGGAAGGGCAAGCAGCTCCGGGGAGAGGAAACTCATTCTTTCACTTGACCCATGCCTACATATGATTTCCCGGTGTCTACATATTATTCCACAAGATGTGTGTTGGCCCATGTCAACACTGTTTGGGTTATTCCTAGAGAAAAAACACTGAAATTTTTTTCTTTGAAAATTACCTTTTGTCCCTGGATTTTTTTTTCAGAAATTGAGTATAGAGTACTGGAAAAATTAAGATAAGGTATTTGTGTTACAACCTACTCATAACTACCGATTCCTCCCAAATTATTTCTAAAAACCTGGCAGTAGAAAGACTTCTCTGGAAAATCATCTGCAGCTCTCACTTCCATGAATCTCTGTCTTCCTTTGTCAGGCATTCTTTTTCTAATGGCCCAGATAAAATGAAGTCTTTGGGAGAATCCGAGGGTATTTTCACATATGAGCACAGAGAAATATTTCTTTAGAAATAAGAAGGGTTTTGTCATAAGTCAATCCATGTGGCTACAGAGCCCTCCTATCCAAAAATTGAGAAAGGTGTGTGAGTGTGAGAATACTTCTCTTGGATTTGCCTGAGTTCGCCCTGGACTCAGAATGTTTTTAGAAGGGATAGTGATTTATGTTATTTTTAGTCAATGTAAGTATTAAGAATGAAAAGAAATATTATGAATTATGCCTAGAAATTAGACTAATCAAGCAAAATCATATATGGGAGAAATATGTAATCTGTGGGATTAGAGATGAAAGGTGGTTTTCCCTTAGGAAGTTTCCTTTACTTTGAAGACATTAAAAAATAAATATGGCCCTGGCTGGTGTAGCTCAGTGGATTGAGTGCGGGCCTGCGAAGCAAAGGATCACGGTTCGATTCCCAGTCAGGGCACATGCCTGGGTTGCAGGCCAGTTCCCAGCAGGGGACACAGAAAAGGCAACCATACATTGATATTTCTCTCCCTAACCCTTCCCTTCTAAAGATAAATAAATAAAATTTAAAAAAATACCTGTATCATATTTAAAAAAATAAATATGGATAGAAAAATGATAAAAAGACAGTAGAACAATATTTACAGTTTTTATTTTAACTACAACCCTCAAACTACTGTTTTTACTTTTGCTATTTACTTAATCCATTTATGTTTTTATATCCGTACAATAATGTATTCTGGAATATGAACTTAAAATATAACAATCATCTTCTTGTATTTCTATATCATTTTTATCATTGAAATTTATTTAGTAGTATAAATATTCTACTATATTTACAAATCATAATTATCAAGCAATTCTGTAATTCTCAGGTACTAGAGAAACGATATTATATGTCTTCTACAGATGCCTGTTTGCTTTCATTCACTTATTTCCCTAGAATAGATTCCTAGGAATAGGGCTATTTAGTCAAAGGTTGTAATATCTTACGGTTCTTATCTCAGTTCCTTTCAGGAAATGACTACTTTCTGTATCTGCTCAACGCTCTAATGATAAAAAACCTAGAAACTATAAAATTTCCTTATTTTACCGCAATTTTTACTTTAGTTTTAAAATCTAAAATTGACAAAAACTACTATATCCTTAAGTTCAGCATGTCATAAATACATTTACATCTGTCCTAAATTAAAAATAAATTTGGTTCCTGAATTTATAATGATTTAAATAAGGTATATCCCTTATTGTATAAAATAAACCCCACATATTATCTTTTCTTTTCTTTACTATTTCTAGAAAGTTTATATCACTAGTTTTAAATCCCTACAAAAATCCTAATATTTTTCTTCATATATGCTAGGTTAATTTAATCATATTTACATATTTCATATGTCTCATAGTTTACTTTAAAAATTGATGTTTGTGCATACATATATATATATATATATATGTGTGTGTGTGTTGTTAATTTTAAAAAGGAAAAACCCAACTTTTATTTGAGCTATTATAGTATATAGATCTGGAATATTAAAATGAAATTTTCTGCAAGCTACATTTTGTGTTCAGGTGGGTGTTCTTCCAAGCAACTGATTTTCTGTGTCTGACATATAGCTATGTTAAGACTAAAATAAGCTTTGTGGCTTAGAACTGCCTCCTTGCCAGTCAGCCTCTGCTACACTTTCCTTTCCCCTCCAGCCCATCCTATTCATTACTCCCAGATTAATTTTCCTAAAATATTGCTTAGTGAAAAACCTCACTAAGCTGACTGAAAAACCTTAGCTGACTCCCCATTTCTAGATGAACTGAATATAAACTTTTCACCTTAGCCTTAAAGATATACAACAAAACCTCTTTGCAGGCTCCTGAGAACCACGGGTGTCGAGGAGGTCAGCATGCTACCATGGTTCCCTACTTCAGATTTAGTCAGAAACCTCTGGGGGTAGGACCGTGTGAAATCTCTCACTCTCTTTTTAAAGCTCCCCAGTTGAAGCACCGCTGGGCAGGGGGATGAGTTCCGGGCCTGGAAAAGGGCAGACACAGGTTGACATCCTGGTTTTGCCACTTACCAGCTCAGTAATTTCCAGCATCACTGCAGGCTTCTCTACACTCAGGCATTCTTTTTCTTTCTGAAAGTGGGATCGAATAGTATCTTGTGACAATAATGGCAACTATGCATACAATAATTGGTACAGGCTAAGTACTAAACAAATATTGGCTGCTGCTGTTAGTAGTCATAAATGTCACAAGCTTTGCATTCAGGCAGATGTAGGCTCAAATCACAACCGTGTTTCTCCTCTGTCTAGATCTTATCCAGATTACCTAATTCTCTGACCCTCAGTTTCCTCATCTACAACCAGGGCTAATAATGCCTTCCCTATTTAATATAAGATGTAAGATAATTAACACGTTTCTACATAGTAGTCACGAAATTATAGCAAATGTTTTGTTATGTGCCAGATATTGTTCTAAACTCTTTGTGTTATAACGACTCTTCCCATGAACTCTATGAGATGATACCACTATTATCATTATTTTACAGGTAAAGAAACTAAGACATAAAAAAGTTAAGTGACTTGCTCAAGGTCACACAGCTAGGAAGCCAGGAATTCGGACTCAGTCCTCTGACTTCAGAACTCACCCTCACACACCATGCAGGTTTCATTCTCATTATTGTATTGCATCGTTCTTCACTTACTTTCTTTGCCTATAACCACCTCTATCAACATTAGCTCCCTTAGAAAGGTAATTTTTCTTTATACCCCCTACAACACCTAGTAGGTACCTCATCTGTAGAAGATACTTAACAAACGTGTGTTCAATTGAGCACAATAAACATACCTCACATTTGGTCACAAGGAAGCTACTCTTGGCTGTAGGCAGCTATCTTCTGGCATCTAGACCCTCAAATCAGAGGACTTTAAATTGTTCGTTTAGCTGCTTTCCCAGCCTCTTCCCTCTGAGCTTAAAAAGCCTGTGTACTGAGGATGGAAGCGTGGGTCATAAGACTTGGTAGGGGCTCTCCGGAAGGATCAGGCACCTGGAAGGCAGCCTGGTCAGGGGTGCTGGAAGGTAAGAGGCCAGATCAGGAAACAGCTGTCTCAGGGAAGGCAGCTTTAGCTGCCACCATGTTGCCCTTCCCCCACGACTACACTGGTGAGAAGCTTCCGCCTATAGTTAACCCTGTGTACCCCATGGGTTTCAGAGACGCTGAATTCGTTTCCCAAATGAATTCCCAAAGTATGGTTCTGTTTGAGTCGCTGTTTTAAAGGGGTCATTTCTGAGGTGATTGCCTTATCTTCTCTAACCTTTCATGCTACCAGCACATTGTGATGATCACTCCCTTTCGTGCTGCTACACTTCCCTGGATTTCACACTTATTCCTTAAAAGACCCCCTTTTCTTAACTTTCTCCAAAGGAGAAATTTAGGTGTATATCTTCCTTTTCTTTGGTCACTTCATATTCTAAAATTTGGAGATGTAGTAAAAATTCCTATTTTCTTGAATGATCTGAAATTCTGTATTACAGTTGTGATTATTTTTCTTTGATATTAAAAGTTTATCAGTATCTTTGATTTCTTCTTTTATAACACCTGTTGTATTTCTTCTTATTATAAAATCAGTTCATTGTAGCCCTGGGTGGTGTGGCTCAGTGAATGGAGCACCAACCTGTGAACCAAAAGGTCGTCAGTTCAATTTCCAGTCAGGGCACATGCCTGGGTTGTCGGCCAGATCCCCAGTTGGGGGCTTGCGAGAGGCAATAGAATGATGGATCTCTAACATACGTTGACACATCAGTGTTTCTTTCCCTTTCTTTCTCCCTACCTGCCCTACTCTCTAAAAATAAATAAGTAAAATCTTTTGAAAAATCAGTTCATTGTAGAAAACTGTAAAAATGCAGAAAAGAATAAGTGAAACAAAAACTAAGCTACATTTTTATGTTTAGTGATAGTTGCTTTTTAACAATTTGATAATAATAGACATACATAATATGAACATACATATATAATGTGTATACACAAATACCTTTCTTTTATAAAATTAGGATTTGGATGTATGCATTGTATCTTGATTTTCTTTTATTGTATGATTTACAAGTATCATTCTTTGTCTTGTTTAAAAAATAATGGAAATGAATGAAAAGGGGACTTTGTGTACATTCCTGATCATCAACATTAAGCATTAATTACTGACACATTTCTCAGGACCTAGGCAGGCCTTTTGCCAGAGCTCCATTTAGCAGTCTGTCTCAGTAGTAAAAGTTGCTAAAAGAAAACGAGCTTGCCAGGGACTTCTGAGGTGGTTCCTTCTGTGGATCACAGACACTGGCTTTCACCCTGCCATTTGAGTCCCGTTACTGAAAACAAAGCTGGCTTTGGACTGCACACTAGTGTATGTGGTACTTGATTCTATATACCTTGGTTTTCCACATGCCTTGCCAAATTGGTTTCCTGACCGTGACCTTGTAGTTCAGCATTTCCTCTCCCCTCCACCCGTTTCCTGCCTTTACTTTTGATCATCAGGATTTCTTTTCACATGAATCCCACAGTAGTGATGTGGTAGTCAGACCTAAAGTTGGGAGACCCACCCTTGCTTGGTCTCCCAAAATTCTTTTGGAAAAGTACATTGTACAGGTGTATAGTCAGTAATTGTAATATGAAACCACAACACAATTTTTAAATGTATTTTTAATAGCAAATTTTGGAATAAGCAAACATTTTTTCATTATTGCTGACATTGACATTACCATTAAGGAGTGTTTTCAAATCTTACCTGTATGTATGTGACTCCTACATTTTGTTCAGCCCTCACCTCTCCCCTCTGCTCCAGTTCTGTATTTCTGTATACTTTTAGGACATCTCTAGCTCCGTATAACATTGTCACTGTCAACTTTACCTGACTTATTCGGAACTCATTATCTTGCATACAACCTGCTTCAACTGCCTGTCTTTTTTCCTTCCTGTGGAACTTAATGCTCTCATTCTTCCACAGAAGTATTAGAACTAGTAAGAGAAAACAGTGAGGTGGGTGTATGCAGAGTAATTATGCAGAATTTAGCAGCTTTCCTACACATCTTCAGTGATCATTTTGAAAATATAATGAAATAAAGGCCCAATCACCATAGTAATTAAAACTGTAAGGTAAGTAGGAAAAATTTAATAATAATTCTATAAGATATATATTATGATTTTTTTTGCTGAGGGGCTGAACTATAGATGTAGAGAAACATATTCCTAGGTGAAAAAAATGCCTCTTCTTTCCAAAGTGATCTATAGACTCAATGCAATTACAACCAAAAGTCCTAATGGAGGTTTTAATAGAATTTGATAAGCTGATTCCAGTGTTTCTTAACATTTGAATAAAGAAAAATGAAAAGAGTCATCCTAGCAGGTATAAACATCTATCTAAAATCTAAGATAATTAAAACATGTCATTGGCACAGAAGAAGATTAACAAATCAATGGAACAGAATAGAATCCAGAAAAAAAGACATAGAGCCAAATTTAATATATAGTAAATACGGCATTTACAGTTAGAGGGAAGAGGATGAATTGTTCAGTGAATCAGAGAAAGAAGACAAAAAGAGCACTGCAAAGGCCCTCAAGTGAGAGAGCGTGCATGGAGCATGTCTTGGAGCAAGAACTGCCCATGACTGGAGAGGAGGCGTAGGGACAATAGAGAGAGATGATGTTAGGGAGGTAGGCAGGGTCTTTCTTTTTATGTCCTTCTGAGGAGTTTGGACATAAGGCACTTTTATTCAGGTGCCTTATTCTTCCCCAGATTAGTAACAAAATTATCATATATTTTCTTCTGTATTCTTCTATGGTTTCTTTTATTACATTTAGATCTTTAAATTTATCTGGAATTTATACCCATTCATTATATGCAGTAAGGATACATCTTTCATTTTTCCTAACTAAATAGCCAATTATCCCAACTTTATTAGTTGAATCGTCTTCCACTGATTTTAAATGTTGCTTTAAATGTTCATATATAAAATTACTTTTCTGGGTTTGTTTCTGAACTCTATTCCATCCCAGCAATCTGTCTGACTGTTCCTGTGCCTGTGTAAAATGCACCATCTCGAATAATCTCAAGCAGCAGAGTGACATGATCATATTGGCACTTGTAGAAAGAGCACACTGACCAGCTAGGATTCTGCTGCAGTAAAATTCAGGCAAGAGATAGACTCAGCCTCAGCCTGTATTGAAATGAAGCAGTTGGGGCAGAATGGGCAGAACGTGGTGCCTGCTGAAGTGTGTAGGCTTAGAAAGAAGAGATGAAGATGATGCCCAAGTTACTGGCTTGAGAAACTGCGTGGATGATGGTGATGCCTTCAACTGAGAAAGGGGAAGAGCAGCAGGTTTGAGGAGAGGCATGAAAAGAGGATGAGTTCAGTTTTGGACACGTTGAATTTAAAATACCTATAGATGAGAGTTTGCAGGGAAAGATATAAGGGAGCAGATGAGGACTGCATCCTCAGGAATACCTTGAAGGAGAAGATTCTCCAAAAGAGACTGAGACTGAGTGGCCAGAGAAGTAGGGGGAACTTGACTGTAAAGTATTTTGGAAGCCAGGGGGAGAAGAGAGCATTTTAAATGGATAGAATGATGAGTAGTATACAGTATTGCAAAGAATTTAGGAAAAGCTAAATTCTGAAAGGTTTCCATGGACTTAGTAACAAGGAGGCCCTTGCTGACTGTGACAAGAACCAGCTGGATGGAGTGGTGGCATAGAAACTTGTAGTGAGCTAAGCAGTGAATGGGAAGGAGAAACAGTAAATGTAGACAATTTGTTAAGAACTTTGACTGCAAAGGAAGAGAGATGGTGGTACCCAAGAAACTGTGTAGAGCTGAACAATTTCCTGAGTTTCTTTGTTGAAAATGGGAAAGGCCTCAGTATACTAAGGTGCTGATGGGAAGGATCCAGAAGAGGGAAAGGAGATAATTAATAGGTCTTAGTTTCCAGGGTGGTTGAGAACAAGAGCCTCAGCAGGGTTGGGGTGCACAGAAAGAGTGCACGTGCAGGTGATTTTGTCAAGTTGGGGTCAAGTGAAGGTTGAAGGTAAAGGCTTGTATTTTCTCTGTGAAAGAAGAGCAAGATTTTCTGCCATGAACATGAAGAGATGTGGTAGAAAAAAGAGTTTGAGAAAAATGCAGAAAGTGTGAAACAGCTACTACATAGAAAGGATTGAGAGGCAGCTATCACAGTATGATGATTTGGGGCATGTGGAGCTTGAATTCAGTGGGAGGTGAGAGTCTGTGAGGTAAGAGTCTAGAGCAGAGGCATGAGTTCAAGGTTAGATATGGAGATTTGGGATTGTTAGAAAACTTAAATTAAGGGTTGAGAGGAAAATGAGCAATTGGCAGATTAAATGGAACCAGAAGGATATGCCAAACAAGGATATCAAAGAGGAACAGTAGGAGAAACAGAAATAGTAAGTATGACGTCATGATGACCAAGAATGTCAAGTAGAAAAGTTGAGCTAGGAAGTGAGGTCCTTATAGTAGAGCTCTGGTTCTTGACCCTGGCTACACATTCAGGAGCACCTGGGGAGCTTTAAGCGAGTACCCAGCCCTCTGCCAACTCAAGACCAATTAAAGTGGCCCCAGGGTGGGGCCCTGGGATCAGTGTTTTCCTTGTACTTGAATTTGTAGCCAGGGTTGAGAATCACTGCTAGCGAGAAGGTGACGAAGACTGAGACATGATTGGACTTGGCAACCCAAGTCATCAGTGGCTTTTGAGAGAGCAGTTTCAGTAAAGTGGTGAGACTAGATTTCCATTTGTAGCAGGAGGGGCTGGATGAGGACATAGTTTTGTGGTGAAAGTGGGATAAAGGGAGAGAATTGATATGGCAGGGTCCCCATCTTATAAAGTTAGTTTTGATAGCTGCTAACTAAATGGGTGTGGATTTCTCTGAGACTTTGCGGAGAGTGGGGGAAAAAACTGAACAGATGCATGCTGTAAGGAATGTAGGAGACTGCAGAGCCGCGGTAATGGCCTAGATGAGCATGTGTTGCATTCCGTAATTATCTGGCCTCTATTACTGTTGTGAAGTAATGCATACAGCTGTGAT
This sequence comes from Carollia perspicillata, assembly GCA_004027735.1. Taxonomy (NCBI): domain Eukaryota; kingdom Metazoa; phylum Chordata; class Mammalia; order Chiroptera; family Phyllostomidae; genus Carollia; species Carollia perspicillata. The sequence goes on from PVKM010002847.1 coordinate 41,282, forward strand.
ATGTGTAGCGGAGCTGCATCTAAGGCAGGAGATAAGTTTTGAAGTTGGGAAGATTGCATCTGGTGAGAATTGCTCTTGTTAATCCCTTAGGAAGGTGCACAGTGGAGACTGACATTCCGTCTCCCTAGAAAGCCAGTTTTCCCCAGCAGCAATTTCTTCATTCGAGCACCAGATGAACTAGTTGACTTGCATATAACTAATGTTACATTAAAAATGTCTCTTTACACTAAAGCCACATTCAGCTTAATTAAATACTCTCGATAAGGAGAAGTACTTGGGTCATTAAGGATGGGTACTTAAATACCGAAATAGAGTAAGGGTACAAAAGAATTAGTTTCCTGTCTCTGTCCTTCTGGGCATATAATGAGTAAAACGCAATTATCTATACTACCAAAATTGTCATTTTCTAGTGTTTTTTTCAATTGAGTACATATAGTTAAATTTTAGTAAATTTAGAATGGGAATGCAGTCATACCACTGTATTTTTATTTCTTTCTTGCCCAAAATTACCTTTGGGAAGGTGGTTAAGAGCCCGAGTCCTGACCCAGACCACCTGGGTTCAAAGTATGTCAGCGTCACTCACAATATGTGTGACTTTGGTCATATTACTTAATCTCTCTTTCTCATGTTTTTTATCTATAAAGCTAGCATGAAAATAATATCTAACTCATGGGTTTATTGTGAGGACTAAGTAAGGTGATACACAGAAAACACTCAATAGTACTGTTAGACATTATTACTGTTAGTTGTAGTAACAATGGCATATGCTGATTCATAAGTGTGATCTCACTATAACTTACATCACAAGGTCAGACATTTATGAGAGCTTAAGCTGTGGCCCCGTAGACCATCATCTTCTTTTCAAATCAAGGACCAGGGGTAAGAGCTGCTGGCAAGGTTCAGATGCTTATGACCAGAAAGGGGCTGTATTTGTGACTTTTAAATAATTGAAACTGCCACAAAGGGGTCTCTCTCAAGTCTCAGAACAAAACAGATGCACCAGTCAAGACACAAAATCATGATCTTTCCACTAAGATCAATGGTAAATATATCAGGGTATTTCTAGTGATACAAGTTTTATCGATTGTCTACCAAAAGCAGGGGTGCTGTGTGCTAAAGGTAGACTCTCCGAGGTGAAATGATGTGATGAGTTGCCAGTATTTAGGCCTTGTGATTCTTTACAAAAATGGAGAGACATTTATTTTAACAGACCATCCCTATTGAAAAGGGACAATGAGATGAAGTCTAATGATATGTTAATGAAATTAAGGGATGGTTAAAAAATGGAATGATAAAGAAATAAAAAAAGATAGAAGCTTTATTTTCTAGAATGGGAATGGGAAAGTACATCTAGGATTAGAGTACTTTCTAGTGCTAGGCTTTTCATATAGTTGGATTTTGTAATGGTCCCTTTCAAATTTATGGTAATTACTGCCATAAACTCCTCATTACCACTTCTTTGAAGTGTATGTGTCATGTTTGGAAAATTTGGGTGTTTTTTTTTTTTTAGAGTAAAACCTGCATGCAACCAATAAGCATATTCACTTTTAGTAATTATCTATTTGGAACAAAAATTATCACAATTTGACCCAGAAAATAAATAATTAGATTAAGCCCTTGAGCTCTCTGAAACAATTGTACTATATAATCTTGTGAATAACATTTGGTTAATGAAGAACTTTAAAGCACCTCAAAGAATTAAAATTAATTATTCACTACTTTTTAAAAAGCCAGCACCATAATGAGTTGAATTATATAATTCCTTAAAACTTAAATTTAGCTTGGTTAGTTCCAGGGCTCCCCCACAGCATTAGAGTACTAGAGTCATCTTTATGTCCCATAATCATATAATAGCTAACGTTTGGGGGACAGTTTCTGTGTCAGGAACTATTCTAAGTGCCTTGTATGTATTAACTCAATTAGTCCTGACAGACCTGAAGCAGGTCTTAGTTTGCCCAGGATTTGCTGGCTAGTATGTGGCAGAGTCAAGACTTGTACGCAGATCATTCACCTCCAAGGCCTTAACCGGTTTACTAGACTGCCCATATTTGAATATGTAAAGTCTGGGGTGGAGTTTAACATGCTTGAATTTCTAATATCTTAATTTTTAAAGAAGTGGAGAGCATTCACAATATTAACATAGATTTATTTCACAAATTATGGTACCCTGCTGAGAGGCTTCTGTTTCAAAGATAGAATTCTTGAGAATGTAAGTGCTTTGGAATATTACGGGCCATTGAAACAAGACTTTCAGATGCACTGGTTGTGCTATTTACTGTACAGGGTTGACAGCTTGTATTGTTGTACCTTTTCCTGGTATCAGTCTTGCCTTCCATATTACATGCCAAGTCTTTTACCTACTACTTTTAAAATTGATTATATGTTCTCAGGATTTTGGGACAAGTAGTGGGTGAGTCTGTATGAGTTTGCAGCAAAATAATAGACATTCTGGCAGTGTTGGACAAAAGAATTCCATTGCATTTTGAATGTTTTCAAATGTAGTTTTCTGACTGGTCAGAACTGATTCAGTGTGTATCTGAGTAAGTGATGGCCTTGGTTTATTTCCTCATAGTTCCTTAGATTCCTTGCTTTTTTGTGTTAATTCAGAAGATCATCATTTATGAGATTTAATTAAATTTCTTTTCTTAGGATGCTTCACCTGGTCTTTCCTCCATCTTTCCCTTGGGTCTTCTACCTCTAGAATGAAAAGGGGAATTTTATTCCCTATTAGGCCACTTTGGTAAATTTTTAGGCTTACATTGCCATAATGAAAAGATTAAGATTCTCTCATGTCTTATCTGACTACCCATTATATGGAATTCCTTTGGAAATTGCACTAATTCTGTGTGAGTGTATGTGTTATTTCCATTAATATTTGGTACATTTATAAAGATAAAATGTTTGTTCAACAGATTCAAACCATAAAAGGATAACCTCCCCTAAGCCCTGCACTCAGAATCCACTGGCATCATCGTAGTGAACAAGCTTTTAAACCATCCCCCAGGGGATATATACGAAATAAGTAACTATATTAAATAAAGTAATACTATAGTTGCTGTTTTGCTTTCTGTTATTTTCAGCCATGGAACTCTTTCCATGTCAATATAGTTTACCTTTTTAGATAGCAGCATATTATTCCAATGTGAATGAATATAAAATAACTTATTCAATAAACCATTATTGCCAGACAATTGTGTTGTTTTTCATTTGCCCTCCTGGAAGCAATCTACTACAGGAAACATCAGTTATACTTAGATCTTGTGCACTTTTTCATTTTTCTCAGTAAGATGAATTTGTAGGTATGGGCTTGCTGAGTCTAGCAGAATGTACATTAAAACATTTTCCAATATCGCTGACTTGCTCTCCAGTGTCTGTACCAGCGTGTGCTCCTACTAACAGTACATGAGAAGGTCCGTTTATTATACCCAGTTGCTTCTTTCCTAAACTGATTCATTCATTTATTTAATATCTGAGTGTGTATTATATGCCAGTGTATTTTGGGGTTTTAATAATAAACAACACAGAAGTAGTTTTGGCCTTCCCAAGATTTGTTGTTTTGGGGTTCCAGTATTTTTTTAAAATCTTTATTTTTTTCTTCTCATTAATTTGAATATTTTTAAATGTATGTATTGACTAGTATGCTTTTGTGAATTGCATATTCACATACTTATTTTTCTGTACTTTATTTTTTCTTATTTTATTATAATTATTAGATTGTTATGTAGTCAGATCTATCTTTCTAGGCAGGCTGTTTCCACCCTAAGATCATAAAATTGTTTGCCCATTGGGCTAGCAGCATTCCTGGTTGCAAAAACAGAAACTGACTCTGTTCTAATTAAGCCAAAAATGGTATCAGGTGCTCACAGAATTGCCAGGAAGGATGGAAACAAGGAGTCAAGAGGAGCTGCTGGGTGGCCTGCAGCAGAGTGAGACATATGACAGGGATCGGCTGGTAAGATCAACTGTTACATCCTGAACCTGCTACTGTCCAGATAATAGCATCAGGAATATGTAATGTTACTTTTCACTATTGTTTTCCCCTGTGATATCTTCATTCTTAGCTACATTGTCCCCACGTGGTAGTAAAGACAGCCAGAAGCAATAGTGTCTTTAGTATCCGTAGCAGAAAGAGGGCACTTCTTTCTCAATAGTTTGTGAAGAGCCTTGGCATTGAATCTCATTGACCTGTCTTGGGGCATGTATGTATCTGTGAACAAATCATTGTGGCAAACGGGGATGAAATGCTTTGATTGGCCAGGTGTAGGTCACGTGTCCATGTCTGGTAAAGAGAGTCGAATCAGCTGGACGATTGAGAAAATGGGGGGTTATCAGAAGTGGGTGCTATAATGGGAGAAGAGGCATGGTTGCAACAAAAGTGGCAGATGTCCCCTGTAGTCACGGTATTTGGCATTTTTAATAATACCAGATTCTGCATTCTTTCAATAGAGCAAAATGCTACTTTGCAATTCACTATTTCAGAAAATTAAACTGTCTTTTTATTAAATCAGTTCTTTCTCACTATACATCAGTCACTAGGTAGAGGAAATATTAAAATCCTAATGAGGAAAGTAAGTTTCATCCTTCATTTTTAAATCAGTTATATCGAATGCAGGATAGCTGTATAGAGGAGTAAAGAATTGCTTCTTTTTCATCGTATACGCAGAACATGGGTTCTTAAAGATGCAAGATTTATACATGGTAGAGGTGTACATTTTACTGAAAATCCAGGTACTACTGACACCTGATAGAGTGTTATAAACGTGTTTAGAGGTCCAGTTACTAGCATATACTAGGAAGGCCAAAAATAAAACCCGAAAAGAAAAATACATATACACTCAGTCTCGTGGCATGAAAACTCACTGCAGTGTGTCACAACACACTTCTGCAGTCATTCAAAACCGTTTCCTCATTTGAGTCAGTACTTGCTCAGTGTATTTTCTCCCATAAGTGTGGGTGGCAAACAGAAAAATATCAAGAAACAATGAAGTATAGTGAAACAAACATAGGTTTTAGACTCAGCCAAACTTGGGTTTCAGTCTGACCTTAATGATGTGACCTTGAGCATGCGTCCTTATCTGAAAAATGATGTAATACTTATCTCATGAGTTAAAAGATTAAGTGATGTTGTTTATGTAATAATGGTAACCATTATTATTACAATTTGGAATTATTTGGGGGAAATGTAACATTCTTTTGGAAAGGCAGTTCTGTCTATTCAGAGGCAATTGTGTATATGAAAGAAATAGAATGCATTTTTAAGTGTGTCCTGGGATCTTCTTTTGATTTCTGCAGTTTGGTTACAGGTGTGGTAAGCCTCTGGGGTGAAAAGGTTGATTTCCCAAAAGTAGGCTGTGATGTGCTGACTTGAATTATTCTGGTGTTTGAGGATCTGTGAGAAACTTTCCATACATTTTCAGGTGCAGGAAAGAACAGCAGTGGCCCAGAGTGCCTGGTAACTGCTGTAGTCCGGCACCCTAAAATCCAATGAACTGTCTATGGAGTTAGCCTAGTCTGGCTCAGTCGCTTTGGAATCTGGGCCACACTTTAATTTGATTAACACTTTCACTTATGGATAGTCTTGTTGTTTTGGCACTTTGTCCTTTGGGCAGAGCATGTATTTGTTGTCTAACTACAGAGTTTAGCATCAAATACTTTTTATGACAGACCACATTTGGCATGCCTAGTTATTCAGGGAATTTTCAAAGAACTGTAGTGGGACTTTTCAGTCACACATCCTCTCTGTTCTTAGTCATCTGTTCCTTTTATGGTAGTCATTAGCAAATATCTTTCAATCTCTTCTATAATGGTTAACAGTGTAAGCTCTCTGTAGTGTTGGCTGTTTTGAGCTCTGTGTACTTAATTATGATAGTCAGCATATACTTGTGAAAACATAAGCTAAACGTTGCTATATTCTCCACATGGTTTCTTTTTACAGAACTACAGTTGTTAATGCACACATTAAACTCCTTCAAAATCACTAATTAAAAGATTTTTCTCTTATATACTTTTTTGGGGTATTTTCTCTCCTCCGGTTGTACCACTTATCTAAGTGTGATCGATTCCTTTCAGAATTAAGCGGGGGTGGGGGGGAAGAACTGAAAGTCAGGGTGATTAGAAGTTTTGTTTTAATGCCTAGGAAAATGGACATTTTTATATTCTAGGCAATCAGAAGCACCTTTTGCATTTAATTACTTGACCCTAATGTTCTCGTTGAATTCCAATGTTGTACAATTACATTCTATCTTCCCTAATGCCTAGTAAATCCAATTGTTTGGCTACCACCTATTCCCTTAAGTTAAAAATATGTTTGTGGAGTACTCCAGAAGCTGTACTTGTCATCTTTTCTAAAAATTCGATAACTGTTACTCCAACTCCTTCTAACCCTTCTACTTTTCCCCCAAACTCGTAGACACATTTCTTCAAATGAATTCAGTAGTGTCCTTTTTCATACATCCAAAAGACATTGAACATATGGTTAAAAAACAACACTAAGGGTAATAATTAATTAAGGTGAGAAAAGGAGATAATGGGTAGGAACTTCCTCCGGATCTCCAGGAGATGTTACAAAGGGCTCTTCTAAGTGTCTTGCAGGTCCCTGGCTTGGCATATTTCGAGTTAACGTGTTTGTCTCCCAGCCTCTAGCTTACCTTTCTAAATGCTCTATCTCCTGGTGCGGCCTTTATCTCCATCCTTTTATCATCTTAAGTGGAACCTCAGCTCTGTTCCTCACAATCCATATCTAATCCTCTCGGCCCTTGGTGGGGAGCAGGGGGTAGGGGTGGCCCTGGGCAGCCTCAGTTCCCAGTAGGCCCATCTACGAACTGGCAGGTCTGGCCCTTCACTGCAGCGTGCTGTACAAATGTCATTTTCTTTGTGTGTCCTGGTGTGAAAACGTTTGGGAAGTCTTGTTCTATAGGATAAAATGTGCATTCCCATAAAGACTGTGCCAAAAAGGACCCCAGCAGGCTTCAGCTTCTCCCATCCCCCACCCCCAGCCAAGTGCATTTGATGTCACAATCTCATCAGATGAGTCTCTGCCTAAATACACTTTGCCATTTCATTCCCCTGTCTAGTTAGCTGATTTTGTGGTTGCCTCTCCCTGTTTCTGCCAGGTGAAATTTTATTTATCTTTTAAGCACAACCCAAATGTTATCTCCTCTTGGGAACCACTAGGCAGAATTAATGGTGTTTCTGTTGTGACTCCAGACCTTATTATGCTTTTAACCGCTATGGTATGGTGAGCCAATGAATCTCTATTGTTCTGGAGTTAGACTACCCAGGTTCAAATCCCAGCTGTATAGTAGCTTTATAATCTTGGGCAATGATATAAACCTTCAAGGACTTAGTTTCCTTTTTTGTAAAATGGACATAATAATATAGTCCCTAACTCATGGGGTTGCTGTAAGGATTAAGTGACAGATAAAGCTATTTAGTACTCAGTGAATGTTATCTTATAGCTCCTGAAATATTCTTGTTGTGTACCCTTTGCTGAGTTGTAAACTCTTTGGAGGAAAGGCACTATGTCTTATTTACTTTTGTTCAACATCTACAATAATACTTCACACTATTATTGTTATTATTGGTAGTAGAAGTAAATGCTCTATAGATCTTCCTGTGTGCAGGTACTGCTCTAAAAGCTTTATTAACAGTGTCTCCCTCATGGGGTTGTTGAGAAGGTCAAACACCCTCATAACAACTCTATGAAGGAGATACTATTGTATCTGTTTAACTTATGGGGAAACTGAGATACAAAGGTTGAATGCATGTTCAAAGCTACACAGTTAGTAAGGGGAAGAAACAGAATTTGAACCCAGGCTGCCTGGTTACAAATTCTGTGCTCTTAACCACTACACTAGGCTCTTTTATGGTAGGTGCTTAATAAATATCTACTGAGACAAATAAATGAATAAGATTCAGATGTATAGGCACGTGGGACACAGTGCTAGGAGATGGTCTTAGTCAATGAGATGTAGGTGAGAAGCAAAAATATCTTCAAGTGATAGATTGAATGACTGAAGGAAATATTGATAAACAGTGGTAGCATAGGAGATTAATCAGCATTAGTAACCATGCCGGCTAGTCCTTCGCAGATGCTTAGTTGTTCAGCGGGCAGTACAGGACTGTGATCTCTGAGAGAGGGAAGTGGGGTAAACCCTGAGATCATCACAGGTATTGGCCTGTAGGCACTGTTTGTTTGCATTGTAGCTGAGCTGAAGAGAGAGAGAAATTAGAGTTTAGTGAGGCTGAAGAGACTGGAATTTTGTCAGTCTGAGTACCAGAGAGGGGGGAGCTATGCAGACATCTGCACGGGGATTGCTTGAGTCTGTTGCTCATTGCTGAGCTATGCATGTCTGTGGTTAAAATCCACAAGGCTGGGTGTGTTGGTGGTCCCCAGATCATCATCAGTTTGATGATTCTCTAGGAGGACTCACAGGAATTGGCATATAGTCATACTCCTGTGAAAGGATACAAAGCAAAAGTCAGCAAAGGGAGAAGGTGCATGGTGGGGGGAAGTCTGGAAGAAACCAGGTGTGAGCTTCCAAGAGTCATCTCCCAGTGGAGTCCCCCAGGACGCAATTTCTGCTGCAGTGAGTTGTGGCATCACATGTAGAATGTTGTCTACGAGGGGTGCTCATTAGACACTTAGTACCGGGGTTTTAATTAGGGGCTAGACATCTAGGCACATTCTGCCCAACAAATACCAGAATTCCAGACTTTCACAAAGAAAACTGTTTGTACTAACAGTTCAGGTACAGAGAGTCACTCTTATTAGTTGGGGTGTCGGGAGAGCACCTGAAGTCCAAATTCCTAGATGCCAGCCCAGGACTAACCTTTAAGTAGGCCTTTCAAAAGATAGCAATCAAACCTGCTATGCTAACTCTTTTCTGTACACCAGGCAAAGAACTGGAAGAACATATGAGCTAATGATTCCCAGACCTCCTCCTTGAGTTCTCAGTAATCAGTGGGTCCATTCAGAAGAGGTAACAGAAAGATATTTCTATTTAGAAATAGGGCTAAACCAGCTCTAGAGTACAAGCTACCCTAGACTAGCAGTTCTCCACCAAGGATGATGTCTCCCAGAACACATTTGTCAATAACTGGAGATGGTCTTTGTTGTCACAACTGTGGAGTGCTACTGGTGTCTTATGCATAGAGGCCAGGAATTCTGTTAAACAGCCTGCAATCCACAAAACAGCCCCCCTACAGCTAATGATTATATGGCCCCAAATGTCAGTAGTGCTGTGGTCGAGAAACCTTGCTCTAAACCCATCCTGACAGAATTTTAAAGAAGCCTAGAAAGGATTGAGTTAATCTGCAAGTAACTTAAACGCTAGTCAAAGCAAAATCACCACTTTTTCAATGAAGACAATGAAATCCAGACATTTAACAATACAACATTTGTAGTGACCAGCAACCAATAAGAGACTACTAGAAATGTGAAGTAGAGAATATGATTTATCACCAGGAGAAAAAATTAGTTACTGTATGGAGAACTCAAAATGACTAAGATGATGAATTAGCAGACAGTTATTATAAATAAAACCAAGGATTTAAAATGAAACATAAACAAGGTGCCTCATTAGCACAGTAGGTAGTGTGTCGGTCTCATAAGATAAAACATGAACATAAATAAGGACAGAAAGGGAAGATATTTAAAAATAGGACTTCTAGAGTTGAAACATACAGTGTCCAAAATCAAGAATTCACTGGATGGGATTTTTGACAGATTAGAAATTGCAGAATAAAAAGGTCGGTGAACCAAAAGACAGGGCATTAGTAACTATTCAATAAGAAGCATAGGGGGAAATGACTGCAAAAAAAAAAAGAACAGAGTCACAGTGACCTATGGAACATTATAAGTGGTCTAATGTGCATGTAATTAAAGTTCTGAGGGTGGAGGGAGAAGAAAATTAACCAAAATAAAGGACAAAAATATCCAAGTTTAACGAAAACTAAACCTACAGAATCAAGAAGCTGAAGGATCCTGAAGCATAATAAACACAGAGAAAACCACACCAAGGTATATCTTAACCAAAGTATTGAAAACCAGTGACAATTATACAAATTTTAAAAGACGATGGTAGAAAGCATCTTTAAGATACTGAAGGAAACACAGTAGTCCCTCTTCATCCATGGTTTGGCTTTCTGTGGTTTTAGTTACCTACAGTCAACTACAGTCTGAAAATATTAAATAGAAAATTCTAAAAAGAAACAATTTGTAAGTTTTAAATTGTGCACCATTGTGAGTAGCTTAATGAAATCTCATGCTGTCCTGCTCTGTCCTGCCCATGACATAAATCATCCCCTTTTTCAGTGTATCCTTGCTGTATATGCTCTCTGCCCGCTGTTCACTTAAGTAGCCATCTTGGTTGTCAGAGCAACTGTCATGGTATCACTGTGCTGTTCAAGTAACCCTTATTTTATTCTACTTTGGCTCCGAAACACAAGACTAGTGATGCTGGCAATCTGGATATGCCAAAAAGAAGCTGAAATGTACTGTCTTTAAGTGAAAAGGTGTAAATGTATAGGAAAAATATGGCATATTTAGGGTTCACTACTATCCACAGTTTCAGGCAACCACTGGGGTCTTGGAACATATCTCCCATGAATAAGGGGGGACTACTGTAATGTTTTTTGAAGGTATATGTGTTAAGTTTAAAATCACATTGCAGATACTCATAAAGAAATTAAGTGAAGAGGAATAGCTAATACCGAAATGGAAGAGATAAAATGAAACAGTAAAACATACCCAGTCCAAAAGAGGAAGGAAAAGAGGAAAATGGGACAAAAAAACAACATATGAGGTAACTAGGAAATAAATGAGATGGTAGACATAGAGCCAACCTATTTCAATAATTGCATTAGGTTTATATGACTTCAACAATTAAAAAGAGGCAGGCTGGGTTAAAAAAAGCACAACCCAAGAATATATGCTGTCTGCAAACATAGCCCAACTATGTCCCATCTACAGTATATACTTAAAATATAAAGACACAGATAAGTTAAAAGTAAAATAATAGAAAAAAGTAAACTACACAAATCAAAAGAAACTAGTAGTGGCTGTGTCATTATCAGACAAAGTAGACTTCAGAGTAAGAAATACTACCAGGAATAAAGAGAGACATTTAATAATGACCATGATAGTTGTAAAATGTGTCCTCAAACTGTTTAATGTGACATTCTCTAAGAAGTAAAGCCTAATTCTTCTGCCTTTGAGTGGGAGTTTGACTTTAACTCGTGAATAGAATATAGTGGGAGAGATAAAAGATACTGATAAAAGATCAAGTAGAGCAACCAAGTTGCTCTCTATTGGATTATTTGCTGTGGAGGAAGCCAGCTGGCACTTCATGAGGATAGGTTTCTATGGTGAGGAACTGAGGCTTCCAACCCAGAGCTAAGTAAGAACCCATCTTGGGAGCAGATCCTACACATGGCTGATCCTAGCCAACATTCTAACTGCCACCTCATGAGATACCGTGAGTTAGAACCACCAAGCTAAGCTGCCCCTGAATTTCTGAGCTTCGGAGCCTATATGAGATAACGTTTGTTGTAAGCTGCTAAATTTTATGGTAATTTATCACATAGTGATAGATCTAAGAGAATAATTTTAAAAAAGGTTGACTTATCAAGAAGTCATCCAAATCTGTATGCTGTTATATTTGGATGCTCTCAACAACAGAGCTTCAAAATATGTAATATAAAACCTGACAGAATTAAAAGCAGAAATCCATAAATCCATAATTACACTGGAGATTTCAACACTCCCAACTGAGTAACTGATAGGATAAATAGACAAAAAATTAGAAAGGAATTAGAAGACTTGAAAAACACTATTGATCTAACTTAATTGATTTTTATAGAATACTCCATCTAGTACAAGAATGCACATTCTTTTCAAGTGCATATAGAACACTCACCAAGATAGATCATACTCTTCATTATAGAAAAAGTCTCAATAAATTTTAATAGATTGAAATTATGGAGAATATAATCTATGACCACAATGGAATCAAACTAGAAATCAATAATAAAAATATATATGGAAAATTTCCAAATATTTTGAAGTTAAACTTCTGCACATTTTTAAAGTAATAAAGTTTAAAGAAGAAATTACAAGGGAAAATAGAAAATATTTTGAACTGAGTGGAAATGAAATCTCAACATATCAAAACTTGTGAAATGCAGTTAAAGCAGTACTTAAGGGAAATGTATTATACTAGAAAAAAAATATCTAGAATCAATGACTTAAAGTTTCAACCCGGATATACCAGAAAAAGAAGAGCAAATGAAACCCAAGTGAAGAGAAGGAAGGAAATAATAAAGAGTAATCAATAAAAGAAAAAAAGAGCAAACAATGTTTTTTAAAAACCTATGAAACAAAAATTGGTTCTTCGCGAAGGACAATAAAGTTGATTACTCATATCGTGAGTCTGACTAATTTTTGCATGCTTAAAACAATATAATACACTGTTAAAATGAATTTTTGAAAAATAAAAAGCAAACTCCTTAATTGTCCTTTCTTTGAGGTAATTGGCCTTGTTTTGAGATCTAGGTATTGAGCTACAATAAAATTTATTTAAACATATGTCAGTTACAAGTTTAGTCATGATCAATCATATTTATTTCAGAAGAATTTCTTTGAAAGATAATTAGTTATACTTACAAGAATTAGCATTTGGAAAAAAAACATCCACAGTTTCTCTATTAACTTCTGTATTTTGTTTTCAGTTTTGGACAAAAAAGATGTGCTGGTGATGGAAATTTTTAGATCAAGAGCAATAATATAAAGTTCCAGGAAAATTCAGTTAGAGATGTTGAAAAACACACATTGGACATTTGTAGATATCATTTACAAGGAACATGTTTTCATAGAACTTATATACTGCAGGGTGTCTTATTCAGTACCATAGATATTAAACAAATACCTGCTACAACAAGTGAAACTGTACAGAGACCAAACCACCAACCTACAAAATGCTGATGTACAATGTTAATAATCTGTGCCACTATTTATAGTGTTACTCAACGACAGAACTTTGATGGAAATGATGAAGCAAGGTAAAATGTATAAGGAATAATTTTGTTCTTAAATAAAGTGGTCTTAAATATTTGATTTTACCTGAATTATAAGATAGTAAATTACTTAATTGTACTTTTCACCAATACTGAATACAAGCCAAAGGAAAATCTAAAATCAAGTAAAATTTTCTTAATCACTAGGCTATTTGGTACATTTATATCCTTTCTTGATTATTCATTATCAGATTATTTGTTCATGGATTATACAGGTTTTCTCTTTTGCTTATAAAATCTTAGAATCAAATGACATAATCCAGCCCCTCATTCAGTTTTCTTTTGCTCTTCATCTTTTGAAACACCTCACTGATTATGAGCCTCCTAGATAGAGGAAGAAATACTTAAAACCAAACCAGCCAGTTCTACTACATTCTAATAATGTTTTTAAAAGGTTTCTTAATGTAGGAGGTGGCAGTGAAGGAAAGATACACAGGGGTTGGCAAAAGTAGGTTTACAGTTGTTTGTATGGACAAATAATACAATAAATAGTAAAAATGCAAGAATATACTATGCTTTGTGTACTCACAACTATAAACCTACTTTTTAATTTTTTTCCTTTTTTACATTTTAATTGTTGTTCAGGTACAGTTTTCTGTCTTTTACTCCGATCCCAGTCCACCCCCCCCCCCCAGTGCTCCCCACCTCCCTCCCATTTCCACCCCCCTTAGTTTTTGTCCATGTGTCCTTAATACTTGTTCCTGTGATCCCTTCCCCTTTTCCCCTGAAATTCTCTCCCCTCTCTCCTCTGGTTACTCTCAGCCTGTTTTCTATTTCAATGTCTTTGGTTATATTTTGCTTGCTTGTTTGTTTTGTTGTTTAGATTCCTATTAAAGGTGAGATCATATGGTATTTGTCTTTCACCACCTGGCTTATTTCACTCAGCATAATGCTTTCCAGTTCCATCCATGCTGTTGCAAAGGGTAGGAGCTCCATTTTTTGTCCTATTTATTGATTCTGGAGAGAGGGGAAGCGGGGAAGAAAGAGAGGAAAAAAACATTAATGCGAGAGAGAAACATCTATCAGTTGCCTCTTGCACACACCCTGACTGGGGACCGATCCTCAACCCAGGCATGTGCCCTGACCAGGAATCGAACTGGTGACTTTTTTGGTTTGTAGGGTCACAGCCAACCCGCTGAACCACACTGGCCAGGGCACTGTAAACCAACTTTCGCTCACTCCTGTACAATGATATAACAACCAAAATTAGGATTTCAGGATTATAGGTGGAATTCAATTTCAAGTTCTAATTTCTAGCTGCATTTAGTCATCTCATAGTTTGTAATATGCTCATCCACTTGGTTCTCAAGAGAAGTTTCTTTTTATTTTGGGTAATCTGCCTCTGAAGTATGAATTTTCATCCAGGCCAAAAACAAACAAATAAGCCCACACCTGGGAGTTAATGAACTGATAAAGCAGACACAAGGAAAATTTTATAAGGATTCCTTTTCTGAGGGAATTTTGATGATTTGATTAGACAGAGTAGTGTGCTCAGAATTAGTAGGAGACTTTGGACTGGCCCAGAGAAGAGCCAGTTGGTTCTAAAGACAGGAGTATCATTCTTCCTGCCTGCTGTACAGTTTAAGCTTCCAGGAATTCCTTCAGTGCTGTGAGTCCCAGAGATTAAGCGTGACAGGGTAATAGTTATGCTCATTATGGTTGAGAATTGTTTGCACTCTTGTTTCCTGTATGCACGTCCCTCTACATTTTTTGAGTTTGCTCTATATATTTGACAGCTGTGCATCAGTGGTGTTTTTATAGTTTGAAATACTGTAAATAGAATGTGCTATCACTGTAACTTTGTAATTTTCTTTCTGAGTCTCTAATAGGAGGGTTCGTTTTTGTTTGTGGCTGTATTTATAAAATAGTGGGGAAACACACCAAACAAATTTGAATTCTAAGATTTATTGTTGCGGAGGATGAAACTGGAAGCCATTATACAATACCAGAGAAATGTAAAATGAATAAATGTTACATGTAGACAATGGAATACTACTCAGCCATAAGAAAAAAATGAAATACTGCCATTTGCAACAACACAGATGGATCTTGAGAATATTATGCTAAGTGAAGTAAGTCAATCAGAAAAAGCTAAGAACCGTATGATTTCACTCACAGGTAAACTCTCAGAGTTTTAAACTGGGGTGTAAAACAGGGATATAAAACTGAAACTCGTAGACACAGCAGACAACAGCGTGGCGGTTACTAGAGGGTAGGGGATGAGGGGGGTAGTGAAGGGTAAAGGGGCCAAATGTGTGGTGACGGATGGTCTGACCTTGGGCGGTGGGCACACAGTGCAGTATGCAGATCATGTACCATAGAAATGTGCACCTGAAATGTGTATTGCCATATGAACCAATGTCACCCCAATACATTCAATTTAAAAAATGAATGAATGTGACCATCCACACTCAGTTTACTCTTTTTAAATGAACTTGTTATGAATGTTTCCCTGTTCTGAGTTCAAGTTCTCTACTCATGCTTTCCTTTTTTTCTTATTACTAGGTGTCTCTTCCTAGGCAAGGCAGTTCTTGATTATTTCTCTTCAAGACTTCTCTCTCTCTATATATATATATATATATTCAAAAAAAGTCATGACTTTTCTAGAATCAAGCTTTCTTACAAGGTTTATTTGGCAGATCATGTTTTTAAATAAAACGAGAATTGTTAAATCTGTAAATTTTCCAGTAAAATGGTTTTCTGTAATAGTGGGCAATCATTAATGGTTTAATTAGATAAATTCTTATGCTTACGTTAAATACAGTGTTGAGAAATACCAGATCATAGGAGTCCCCAGAAAAAGATCAGTTCATCCCAGAGACTAAAGAACGATCGCTTATTCCAATGGTTTTGTAATTCTGCAGCGTCTGACAAAAGTGAACCTTTCATTCTTCAGTCAGATTGCATAAGAACAGGAGAGTGAACTCCATTCAGCCAAGTTGCTTGCTACCCAGAATCAGCCAGGCACTTTGCTGGTGTTGGGACATGGTTGACAGAGAAGATAAAGAAGGTGGCACTCACTTTCAGGTCCCCCAAAAAGGCATTTCCTTAGATAGAGGCAGTGTTCCTCATCTGCCTTCCCTTTGCTCCGTTTTTGGTTCTCAAACTCCATCGAGGAACTTTCTCTTATAATTTGTTACATAGTTACCTTTGAGTTCATATCACAGTATATTGTAATTACAGGTACACTTTGGAGATACTGTAGGTTCAGTTCCAGACCACGGCATTAAAGCAATTTTCACAATAAAGCAAGTCACACGAACTTTTTGGTTTTTCAGTGCATATAAAACTTATGTTTACACTATACTGTAGTCTGTTAAGTATGCGATAGCATTATGTTTTAAAAAACAATGTATATATTTTAATTTAAAAATACTTTATTGCTAAAAAATGCTAACTAACCATGATCTGAGCTTAGAGTGAGTCATAATCTTTTTGCTGACAGAGGGTCTTTCCTCATTGTTAATGGCTACTGGCTGATTAGGGTGGTGATTGCTAAAGGCTGGGGGTGGTGGTGGCAAATTCTTAAAATAAGACAACAATGAAGTTTGCCATATTAATTGACTTCATCCAGAAAGATTTCTCTATAGCATGCAATGTTGTTTGATAACATTTTACCCACAGTAGAAACTTTTTCGAAACTGAGGTCAACCCTCTCAATTCTACTGCTGTTTTATCAACTAAATTGATGTAATATTCTAAATCGTTTGTTGTCATTTCAATAATCTTCACATCACCTTCACCAAGAGTACATTTGATCTCAAGAAACAACTATTTTCCCATCCATAAGAAGTAACTTCTTATCTGTTCAAATTTTATCATGAGATGCAGCGATTCGGTCATGCCTTAGGTTCCACTTCTAATCTAGTTCTCTTGCTATGTCTACCACATCTGCAGTTACTTCCTCCCCTGAAATCTTGAACCCCTCAAAGTCATCCATAAGAGCTAGAATCAACCTATTCCAAACTTTTGTTAATACTGATATCTTGACTTCTTCGCTTGAATGACAAATGTCCTTAATGGCATCTAGAATGGTGAATTCTTTCCAGAAGATTTTTAATTTACCTTGCCTAGATCTATCAGAGGAATTAGTATTATGACAGCTATAGTCTTTTGAAATGTATTTCTTAAATAATAAGACCTGAAAGTCAAAATTACTCCATAATCCATGGCTGAAGAATGAATGTTGTGTTATCAGACATAAAAACAACATTCATCTCATTGTACATCTTCATCAGAGCTCTAGGGTGACCAGGTGCAGTATATATTGAAAGGAATCTTTTTTTTTTTTTTTCTGAGCAATAGGACTCAACTGTGGGCTTAAAATATTCAGTAAACCATGTAAAAATGGATGTTCTGTCACCCAGGCTTTGTTATTCCATTTATGGAGCATAGGCAGGGTAGATTTAGCATAATTCTTAAAAGCCCTAAGATTCTTAGAATGGTAGATGAACATTGGCTTCAACTTAAAGTTACCAGCTACATTAGCTCTAACGAGAGAGTCAAGTGAAGTTTGTGAAGTTTGAAGCCAAGAATTGAGATCTCCTTGTAGCCATGTAAGTCCTAGATGGCATCTTCTAACAGAAGGCTGTTTCATCTACACTGAAAACCTGTTGTTTAGTGCAGCCACTTGCATACATGTCATAGCTTGATCTTCTGGATAACGTACAGTTTACACAACAGCACGTACTGCTTCACTTTGTACTTTCATGTTGAAAAGACAGCTTATTTCCCTAAACCTCATGAACCCACCTCTGCTAGCTTCCTGCTTTTCTTCTGATGCTTCCTCGCCTCTCTCAACCTTTATAGAAATGAAGACCGTTAGGGCCTTGCTCTGGATTAGGTTTTGGCTTAAGAGAATATTGCGGCTGGTTTGATCTTCTATCCAGGCTACTAAAACTTTCTCTGTATCAGCAATAAAGTTGTTTCATTTTCTTATTATTTTTGTGTTTACTGGAGTAGCACTTTTCAACTTCCTTCAAGAACTTTTTGCATTCACAACTTGGCTGTTTGGCGCAAGAGGCCTAGCTTTCAGCCTATTTCAGCTTCCAACATGCCTTCCTTACTAAGCTTAATTATTTCTAATTTTTGATTTAAAGAGAGAGACTTGCAACTCTTTTTTTTAATTTGAATGCTTAGAGGCCATTATAGGGCTATTAATTGGCCTGATTTCAATGTTGTGTCTCAGGCAATAGGAAGACCCACGGTGAGGAAGAGAGAATGGGGAAGAGCCAGTTGTTGGAGCGGTCAGAACACACACAATATTTGTCAATTAATTTCACTTTTTGATATGGGAATGGCTTAGGGTGCCCTAAAACAGTTACAAAAGGAACATCAAAAATCACTAATCACAGATGACCATAACAAATATAATAGTGAAATATTGAGAGAATTACTAAAATATAACACAGACATGAAGTGAACAAATGCTATTGGAAAAATGTCACCGATAGACTTACCTGACACCAGGTTGCCACAACAAACCTTCAATTTGTGAAAACAAAACAAAACAAATAAACCCTGCAATATCTGTAAAGCACAATAAAGCATATGCCTGTGCTTGTGTGCCTCTTTTTCTACACTATAAAAAGCTGTGGTTTTTTTTATTAATGTTTGAATACAGTTGTCTCCATTTTTCCACCACCACTTTCCCCAGCCCTGCCCACCCCCACCTCCCACCCTCAATCCTACCTGCCTTTGTCCATGGGTCCTTTATACGTGTTCCTTTACGACCCTTTCCCTTCTTTCCCATGTTATTCCCCTCACACCTCCTCTCTGGTTACTGTCAGTTCTTAATTTCAATGTCTCTGGTTATATTTTGCTTGCCTGTTTGTTTTGATAATTAGGTTACACTTATAGGTGAGATCATATGGTATTTGTCTTTCATTGCCTGGATCACTTCACCTAGTATAATGCTGTCTTGTTCCATCCATGCTGCTGCGAAGGGTAGGAGCTCCTTCTTTCTCTCTGCTGCATAGTATTCCATTGTATAAATGTACCATAGTTTTTTGATCCACTCATTTCTTGATGGGCACCTAGGCTGCTTCCAGCACTTGGCTATTGTAAATTGTGCTGCTATGAACATTGGGGGGCATAGGCTCTTTTGAATTAGTGTTTCAGGATTCTTAGGGTATAATTCCAGCAGTGGAATTGCGAGGTCAAAAGGTAATTCCATTTTTAGTTTTTTGAGGAAATTCCATACTGTTTTCCACAGTGGCTGCATCAGTTTGCATTCCCACCAACAATGCACTAGGGTTCCCTTTTCTCCACACCCTCTCCAGTGCTTGTTGTTTGTTGATTTGTTTATGATGGCCATTTTGACCAGTGTGAAGTGCTATCTCATTGTGGTTTTAATTTATATTTCTCTGATGGCTAGTGATGCTGAGCATCCTTTCATATGTCTCTGCGCCCTCTGTTTGTCCTCCTTGGAGAAGTGTCTGATCAGGTCCTTCACCCATTTTTTAAATCTTCCTGGTGTGGAGTCATGTGATTTCCTTATATATTTTGGAGATCAAACCCTTGTCCAAGATGTCATTGGCAAATATATTTTCCCACATGGTTGGTTCCTTTTTGTTAATGTTTTCTGTAGCAGTGCAGAAGCTTTTAATTTTGATGAAGTCCCATTTGTTTATTCTTTCCTTTATGTCCCTTGTTCTAGGGGACATATCAGTGAAAATATTGCTGTGTGAAATATTTGAGATTTTCCTGCCTGTGTTCTCTTCTAGGATTTTTATGGTATCACAACTTATATTTATAAATCTTTTATCTATCTTGAGTTTATTTTTGTGTATGGTTTAAGTTGGTGGTCCAGTTTCATTTTTTTGCGTGTAGCTGTCCAGGTGTCCCAACACCATTTGTTGAAGAGGCTATTTTTACTCCATTATATCCTCATGTTCCCTCTGTCAAATATTAATTGACCATAGAGATGTGGGTTTATTTCTGGGCTCTCCACTCTGTTCCATTGATCTATGTGTCTGTTCATATGCCGGTACCAGACTGTTTTTATTACCCTGACCTTGTAATATAGTTTGATGTCAGGTATGGTGATCCCACCTACTTTGTTTTTCTTTCTCAAAATTGCTGAGGATATTCAGGGTCATTTATGGGTTCATATAAATATTTGAAATGTTTGTTCTATATCTGTGAAATATGTTATTGGTTCTTTAATAGGGATCACATTGAATCTATAAATTGCTTTGGGTATTATGGACATTTTGATGATGTTAATTATTCCAATCCATGAACATGGTATATGCTTCCATT